>PNEQ01016786.1:9610-20328 GCA_003012365.1 Medauroidea extradentata
GCTGTGTTATCCTCGTCAAATAGCTCCAAATGTTCAACTACATTCCTGAGTAAGACAACCACTGTATTATGCTTGTCTAGTAGCTCCAGGTGTTCAACTAGATGCCTGAGTAAGACAACCGCTGTATTATGCTCGTCTAATAGCTCCAGGTGTTCAACAACATGCCTGAGTAAGACAACTGCTGTATTATCCTCGTCTAATAGCTCCAGATGTTCACCTATATATCCGAGTAAGACAACCGCTGTGTTATCCTCGTCAAATAGCTCCAAATGTTCAACTACATTCCTGAGTAAGACAACCACTGTATTATGCTTGTCTAATAGCTCCAGGTGTTCAACTACATGCCTGAGTAAGACAACTGCTGTATTATCCTCATCTAATAGCTCCAGATGTTCACCTATATACCCGAGTAAGACAACCGCAGTGTTATCCTCGTCAAATAGCTCCAAATGTTCAACTACATTCCTGAGTAAGACAACCACTGTATTATGTTTGTCTAGTAGCTCCAGGTGTTCAACTAGATGCCTGAGTAAGACAACCGCTGTATTATGCTCGTCTAATAGCTCCAGATGTTCACCTATATACCCGAGTAAGACAACCGCTGTGTTATCCTCGTCAAATAGCTCCAAATGTTCAACTACATTCCTGAGTAAGACAACCACTGTATTATGCTTGTCTAGTAGCTCCAGGTGTTCAACTAGATGCCTGAGTAAGACAACCACTGTATTATGCTCGTCTAATAGATCCAGGTGTTCAACTACATGCCTGAGTAAGACAACTGCTGTATTATCCTCGTCTAATAGCTCCAGATGTTCACCTATATACCCGAGTAAGACAACCGCTGTGTTATCCTCGTCAAATAGCTCCAAATGTTCAACTACATTACTGAGTAAGACAACCACTGTATTATGCTTGTCTAGTAGCTCCAGGTGTTCAACTAGATGCCTGAGTAAGACAACCGCTGTATTATGCTCGTCTAATAGCTCCAGGTGTTCAACTACACGCCTGAGTAAGACAACTGCTGTATTATCCTCGTCTAATAGCTCCAGATGTTCACCTATATACCCGAGTAAGACAACCGCTGTGTTATCCTCGTCAAATAGCTCCAAATGTTCAACTACATTCCTGAGTAAGACAACCACTGTATTATGCTCGTCTAATAGCTCCAGGTGTTCAACTACATTCCTGAGTAAGACAACCACTGTATTATGCTCGTCTAATAGCTCCAGGTGTTCAACTACATGCCTGAGTAAGACAACTGCTGTATTATCCTCGTCTAATAGCTCCAGATGTTCACCTATTTACCCGAGTAAGACAACCGCTGTGTTATCCTCGTCAAATAGCTCCAAATGTTCAACTACATTCCTGAGTAAGACAACCACTGTATTATGCTTGTCTAATAGCTCCAGGTGTTCAACTAGATGCCTGAGTAAGACAACCGCTGTATTATCCTAGTCTTATAACTCCAGATGACCATCTACATACCTGAGTAAGAAAACCGCTGTATTATACTCGTCTAATAGCTCCAGATGTTCACCTACATGCCTGAGTAAGACAACCGCTGTGTTATCCTCGTGTAATAGCTCCCGGTGTTCCTCTGAGGCCGCCAACTTACACGTAATACTTGGAAACTGAGTAGAAAAAAACATGTAAATATGACCTACAGCAGCTACCTTATTTATTCATAGTCCTCCTTTCTGTACATGCAAATACTAAACGTCAACCAAGACCTCAAATACAGAATGCATGTTTAAAACACGCCAACTGTACCTGAATCAACAATGGAATTGTACCGAGATGAATAAATGTATAAAGATTTTCTTCTTTTCCTTGTATATAGTTATAAAAATACCTACTTTAGAAAGTACAAATTCATGAGATATGAGTTCTTCGAAGATAATCTGGTGATTATATAGGACATACTTGATATATTTTCGAAGACTGTAAAATATTTTAACAAGTAATACTTAACTGCAGTGTTTTATAATAACTTTTTAACAATCCTGTTAGCATTAAAAATATACCAACACAATTTTCCTCAAGTTACTAAAAAATTCGGGAATTTTTTCAAGTGATTCACGAATTTAAATATTGAAAAAAAAAAAAATTATTTCACAAATTACCGGAAATATATAATCGACATTTTACTCTTCATGTTTCATAATCTCGCAAAAAAATTTACCTGAGAGGTAGCGGTTTTTGCAGTAACATATGGTAGGAATACATCACAGATGGACTCGAAATGCCTTTTATTTACGAAAACCTGCTGTTGATTACATTATTTTGTGGACCGTATAGTTCTTAACTACACTGTATACAAACATTTTAGTTTTTCATGCTGTGTAATATTATCATGCCCAAATGATAACCGTAGAGTAACAGTAAATAAGAATTGAAAATATTACAGTAAAGATAAATGAATCAGAGGTTCTAATAGTAATAAGTTAGATTGCGTTGTGTTGAGAAGGATGTTCTTTACTACTACTGCTAACACAGTTTACTTTTTTATATTTTCGACTTGGGAAAGAATGATGTCTCATTTATATTCAGAATCGTTCGCCAAGTAGGCATACTTTTATATTATTGAATCACGAATATTTTTAAGAAATTAAAGAAATAGGTAAGGGGAACATTATTGGAGCAAAGAAACATCTTGGAAAGACAGATTCATATTTCCTAAGCAAATTTAAAAGTGAAACAAAGTTAACTTATTGATTTATGAAAATACATTTTGACACATGATTACATTTACTGTTAGCAATTGAAGCATGGAGATTATGGAGTCAAATCATCCTGATTGGCCAACTCGAGTAAAAGAATGGCTTAACGTAGGTCCACTTAAAATAATTAACAGCAAAATAAACCTATGGTATGTATACATAATATTTACGTTTATTACGAATCAATGTTTATACCCATATAAATACACGTAAAAGAGATGCATATATATTGCAGTCGACCGTTTACATTCCAACACATATTGTAGTGCCTGTATGTATATATATATATATATATATATATATATATATATACATACAAGGACACAGACACAAAGGAGGCGGCAATAGCACTGTAGCTAGAGGTGAAGTGGTGCAAGTGCTAGGATCGCACAAAGAGCAGCTCTAGACAGCACAACCAGACATAGTGCAGTACTTGTATATATATATATATATATATATATACAAGAACACAAACACAAAGAATCTAGAGGCGAGGTGGTTTAAGTGTTAGAATCGCACAAAGAGCAGCTCTAGACAACACAACCAGACAAAGTGCAGTACTTGTGTATGTATACAAGGACAAGGACACAAAGAAGCAAGAGACGAGGTAGTTAAAGTGTTAGGATCGCACAAAAAGCAGACAGACACAGCGAAGGCGGCTACAGAACTGTAGCTAGGGGCGAAGTGGCGCAAGTGCCGGATCGCACGAATATCAGCTCTAGACAGCACAGCCAGACATAGTGCAGTGCTTGTGTATATATACAAGGACAGAGACACAAATAAGCTAGACGCGAGGTGGTTCAAGTGCTAGGATCGCACAATGAGCAGCTCTAGACAGCAAAATCAGACGTAGTGCAGTACTTGTGTATGTATACAAGGACACATACACAACGAAGGCGGCTACAGCACTGTAGTTAGAGGCGAAATGGTGCAAGTGCTTGGTTCACACAATGAACATCTCTAGACAACACAACCAGTCATTGTGTAGTACATGTGCACATATATACAAGGACACAGACACAAAGAAGCTAGATGCGAGGTGGTTCAAGTGTTAGGATCACACAAGGAGCTGCCTTAGACAGCACAACCAGATATAGTGTAGTACTTGTTTATATATACGAGGACACAGACACAAAGAGGGCGGCTACAGCACTGTAGCTTGGGGCGAAGTGGTGCAAGTGCTGGATTCACACAGTGAACAGCTCTAGACAGCACAACCAGACATAGTACAGTACTTGTGTGTATATACAAGGACACAGACACAAATAAGCTAGAAGCGAGGTGGTTCAAGTGCTAGGATCGCACAAAGAGCAGCTATAGACAACACAACCGGACATAGTGTAGTACTTGTATATATATACAAGGACACAGACACAAAGTAGCTAGAGGCAAAGTTGTTCAAATGCTAGGATCGCACAAATAGCAGATCTAGACAGCACAACCAGACATAGTGCAGTACTTGTGTATGTATGCTAGGACACAGAATCAAAGAAGCTAGAGGCGAGATGATTCAAGTGCTAGGATCGCACAAAGAACAGCTATAGACAGAACAACTAGACATAATGTAGTATTTGTGTATATACAAGGACACAGACTCAAATAAGGCGGCCACAACACTGTAGCTAGAGGCGAAGTGGTGTAGGTGCTAGGATCGTACAAAGAGCAGCTCTAGACAACACAACCAGACATAGTGTAGTACTTGTGTATGTATACTAGGACACAGTCACAAAGAAGGCGGCTACAGTACTGTAGCTAGAGGCGAAGTGGTACAGGCACCAGGTCCGTGCTAAGAACACCTCAGTCCAACACAACTTAGCTTGATACACCAAGAAGGGCGATGGCGGAACTGGGAAGAGGACTGGGAAACATGGAAGAGGAAGTACACGATCCAAGCTTTGTTTGTTTTCCCTTCATGCCCGGCCAGAAAATCTCAGTCCCTTGGCTTCGCAGCAAGCAACAAGCCTCTAGGGCATCGCTCGCTGTTTAACTAGCCTTTTAATTAGAAACGCTTAAAAATTTAACGCATGAAATACATCCGCTTTCTGAACATCCACACACGGGCGGGCGGCCAAAGAGATGAGCCCCCATGCCCCCTCGCAAACCCGCGCGCTCTGGAACTTCTGGCGTGCACGACCAGGTAAACACTAAAAGTGGAGTCGAGCCTCTGAAAATAATCCCTTCAAATATTAGGCCGGCCGTGTTTGCGCGCCGAGCCCGCATCATCACGGAACAACGTCTGCCCTCATCTTTGCGTCCTTCAAACGACTAGCCGCGAAGTAGCTTGACTATCGCCTCGCCCCTGGCGCCTGCCGCCCTGTGGTGCGCAGCCCGCGTGACACACTTGCCTTCCGGCTGCCTATGCCACAGGGGCTGCTTCCTTACACACTGCATTCCACTTCGCTTTCAGACCTGCATACAAACATCACATCCTTTCATGTCAAAACGTTACAGCCATTAATCTTTCTAATTTATTGTGAAAGTTTCAACAAAGCTCAATATGCGATTCAATATAAGTATTCCTAATAAAAATAATTTACTTAGGTTACACGTATATTTAACGAGCATTTAATTTTTTTTTCTGAAGAAATATTGTGATTAGTAACTTTAATTTAAACTGCACTTTACGTCCTTTCTTGCATAAGAATTTACGTATCTTAAACAGTAAATTCGTGTAATCATTGACATGTGATACTTAATCCGTATACTTACATCTGTTTGTTATTATATATATATCATCTGGAACTATCTAAGAAAGAACTGTATATGGACGGTATTATTCATCAGAAGACTAAGTTACAATTACTAGTTCGATAAAAAATATTTTTATGCTTTAAAACGGTCTTATGAAAGGTATTTTACTTCTTAACCTGTGGTAACGAAGCTTGAATTTATGGAGCTAATATACTTTTCGTACGATTATTTTAAATAAGTTCGAAAAAAAACTAATTCCATGTTTTACTGATAACTTAATATCTTAATATTTGCGCATTGTCTAGTGAAGCAAAACGCCATATGAATAGGGAATTTGCAAAAGGTATCAATTCAACTTTTTGAGCAAATTCAGGTTATACGAGACTCTCTTGACTGTCAGCAGCAAGAGAAATAAGTTCTTTGCAAGAAATACGTTAAACAGACTAGTCCATGAATGTGCCAATAGCGCATTATTTTGTTTATGACTTATATGAATGTAGTTCAATAATAATTTTCAATGTGACTTATCGGTTTTTTCACTAGCATATACTAAGTTTCCAATAATCTACACCAAAGACATTATCCTATCTCTGATAGTGTAACACATAACACTGCTCTTCGGGTAAAAGGTACTGGGTGGTGTTGTATTTACAAAATATGTTTCTATGTGTTATATTATTAGTTTTTCACTAGAATACACCAACATTGCACTAGTATACACTCAAGGCATTATATATTGTTAAAAAAAAGCTACTTGTTTTTAAAAAGGTTTCAATTTAAGCAACATTATTAAATTCTAAAAATTAAATATAAATGCGTGTCTATGTCAGTTACATTTCATATTATTCTACACACACAATATTTTAAAGTTATCCATTACTGAAAATCTGTTTCACTCTCAGATCCACTATAATACGTGTTTTATTGTTTACCAGCAATCTACTCACTTGCAAATTCCTGATTCATGTGTGTGTGTATATGTATATATATATATATATATATATATATATATATATATATATATATATATATATATATATATATATATATATACACGTACGCACACAGAGTGTTCCGGGAGTAGACGTCAATAATGAGGCGGAAGATAGAGAGAGTCCGAGACCTACTAAATGAACCAAACTTGTTAATCCGATTCGCATCTGTTTAAATGTTACGAAATTGTTTAGAAAAATTAGCTATACTCTACACTCAGCTAAGCATTTGCTGATAGGGTAAAAGTAATGATCTATGTGAAACGAAATTTGTACACACAAAAGTGATTAGTGTCGTCACATTTAAAAACACATTTCACGTCACAGCTTTGGGGGGTAAAAAATCACTTTCACAAAAGTTATATTTGGTTCCGAAAGATGCCTCTAGCTTGCACGAGTTAAAAAAAATTAATCGGTTACATAAATGAATACCCGCCATTGGAAAAAAACCCGCATAGTATGGCCAATTAATTAGTAAAAACTAGTATTTTAAATTAACAAACGTCGATGCCGAAAATATCAAAACATAGCGTAATGCATAACATTCACACAATCGAATATCAGTTATAAGGTTAAAATAAGTATGTAAGTCAATAATAAATCGTAACTACCCTGCAATTAAATTATTACAGCATGTTTGAAATCATTAAAATTTATTATGAAAGGAATGTGTTTAATTTGTGAGAATAAAGTGGAACGTTATTAATAACGGTGATAATAGTCAGTTGTTTCATTAAACGAAATTGATATTATCGAAATGGAATGTTAAGATAAACGAATTACATCATCAGACACCCTTACATAGAAGCCGCTTCATATTCACATCCGCCGCGGTTATATAGAGGCTAATGCGCTCGTCTCCCATCATATCGAACTGGGTGTAATTCCTGAATAGCCTCACTGGCAGATTTTCTGCAGTGGGAATTGTGGCTAGTAGCGTACATTAAAATTGTTCTGGGGAGGGGGAGGTCTTTCGTGCACCCTTGTTTTCCATTCCAGTACCGCTCCATCTCGCATTATTCACCTTAATGGGGTGTGAATGTGAGGGTATAACGGGCCTTTAACAACGATGTGTGACATGAGGTGGATGACAACACAACAAAAATGCACGGGCTCAGATGCGAACCAGGGACCACTCGCACCGCAACCGCCGCTTTAGCGATTGCGCTACGGGGGCCGGCACCTTCATCGGCTTACTAGACTTCTCTGTCAAGAGCTGCACATATCGCTCCATTACATTCCTTTACTTCCCTGCTGACCAAGACATTGCATTGTTTCTGGACTAGAAAATATGCGTTTGTTGAAGTGTCATATGATATGCTGCAATACATGTTGATTGTACACAACTGTACGACATAGATGTACCACATATTAACAAAAAGTCTAATTGAAAGCAGTGGTATTGTTAATTAAATCCGTTTAGTGCCAATGCAATAGTCATAACAGAGATCGAGGAAGTTATGCGAGTAGTGGAAATGTTATGTAATTACAGGATTACCGCGTGCGAAAATCCGCCGACACTGTCGTTCTGACCAATAAACGCGCCACCTGTGTCTTAGTGTTCTTGTTGGTCAAATGCGAACATAGCAGTAAATCAGTCACCCAATATAGAGATCCGAAAATATCCCCGCAGTATTTGTTGGGTAAATCTTCAACTAAAAAGTGTTGGTATCAGTGTGGTTAAAACCATTCGCTAGTAGGTGGCACTAATATTGTGCTTAAGTCATTTGATTTTGTGATAGTCAATGTGGCATCCCTTCGACATAGTGCCGTGCCTTATTCGCCTCGTGAATATGCTGAAATGCATTATTTTTACGGTGTTGCAAAAGGCAACGGATTGCGTGCTGCTGTTATTTACGGAGAAAATCTACGGCGAAGAGAAGGCGCACAACCTGAAAGGTACCATGATCACTTGGTATGTTCTAACAAACACAACATCTTCCTGGCAGGACGCATGCTGGTTCAAGACATGAAGGCATCACATGGGGCTGACCCAGGTCGCGTCGACCAAGTGTTACAAGAAGGGCGTAATGAACAAACTACTAGCTCAGGAAGATAAGTAGTGGTACTGGTATTGCATCTACAAGTGTACATCATACACTGTGTACCAGAAACTACTACCTATACCACACACAGCGGGTTCAGGCACAACGGATTATGAAAAACGGGTGGATTTTTGCCGAAACATATTGAATCGGAGCAGGGATGACCCACGGTTTTTTTTATAAAGGTTTGTGGACGAATGTGTCACATTTACAAAGAGTTGGAACTATCAATATTCACAACTGTCACTCGTGGTCTATTGAAAACCCTCGCGTTCGCAGAGAGTCTCATTTCCAACATCAATTTGGTATTAACTTATTGGTGTGGTTAGTAGACCGACAATTGATTGGCCCATTTGAATTATCAGAAGTACGAATGATGCCAGCTATGAAAATTTTATAGAACACAATCTTATACCACTGCTAGAAGACATGAACCTGGAGATGATTAGAAACATGTAGTTCCAGAATAATGGTGTTCCATGCCGCTATGCAGCGCAAGTTGCTAAAAGACGTGAACCTGGAGGTGCTTAGAAACATGTGGATCCAGAATAATGGTGTTCCATGCCGCTATGCAGCGCAAGTTGCTAGAAGACGTGAACCTGGGGATGCTTAGAAACATGTGATTCCAGAATAATATTGTTTCATGCCACTATGCAGCGCAAGTTGCTAGAAGACGTGAACCTGGAGATGCTTAGAAACATGTGGTTCCAGAACAGTGGTGTTCCATGCCGCTATGCAGCGCAAGTTGCTAGAAGACGTGAACCTGGAGGTGCTTAGAAACACGTGGTTCCAGAATAATGGTGTTCCATGCCGCTATGCAGCGCAAGTTGCTAGAAGATGTGAACCTGGAGATGCTTAGAAACATGTGATTCCAGAACAGTGGTGTTCCATGCCGCTATGCAGCGCAAGTTGCAAGAAGACGTGAACCTGGAGGTGCTTAAAAACACGTGGTTCCAGAATAATGGTATTCCATGCTGCTATGCAGCGCAAGTTGAAAGAAGACGTGAACCTGGAGGTGCTTAGAAACACGTGGTTCCAGAATAATGGTGTTCCATGCCGCTATGCAGCGCAAGTTGCTAGAAGACGTGAGCCTGGAGATGCTTAGAAACATGTGATTCCAGAACAGTGGTGTTCCATGCCGCTATGCAGCGCAAGTTGCTAGAAGACGTGAACCTGGGGATGCTTAGAAACATGTGATTCCAGAATAATATTGTTTCATGCCACTATGCAGCGCAAGTTGCTAGAAGACGTGAACCTGGAGGTGCTTAAAAACACGTGGTTCCAGAATAATGGTATTCCATGCTGCTATGCAGCGCAAGTTGCTAGAAGACGTGAACCTGGGGATGCTTAGAAACATGTGGTTCCAGAATAATGGTGTTCCATGCTGCTATGCAGCGCAAGTTGCTAGAAGACGTGAACCTGGAGATGCTTAGAAACATGTGGTTCCAGAACAGTGGTGTTCCATGCCGCTATGCAGCACAAGTTGCTAGAAGACGTGAACCTGGAGGTGCTTAGAAACACGTGGTTCCAGAATAATGGTATTCCATGCTGCTATGCAGCGCAAGTTGAAAGAAGACGTAAACCTGGAGGTGCTTAGAAACACGTGGTTCCAGAATAATGGTGTTCCATGCCGCTATGCAGCTCAAGTTGCTAGAAGATGTGAACCTGGAGATGCTTAGAAACATGTGATTCCAGAATAATAGTGTTCCATACCACTATGTAGCGAAAGTTGCTAGAAGACGTGAACCTGGAGGTACTTAAAAACACGTGGTTCCAGAATAATGGTGTTCCATGCCGCTAGGCAGAGCAAGTCGCTAGAAGACGTGAGCCTGGACGTGCTTAGAAACATGTGGTTCCAGAATATTGGTGTTCCATGCCTCTATGCAGCACAAGTTCCTAGAAGACGTGAACCTGGAGATGCTTAGAAACATGTAGTTCCAGAATAATGGTGTTCCATGCCTCTATGCAGCACAAGTTTCTAGAAGACATGAACCTGGAGATGCTTAGAAACATGTAGTTCCAGAATAATGGTGTTCCATGCCTCTATGCAGCGCAAGTTGAAAGAAGACGTGAACCTGGAGGTGCTTAGAAACATGTGGTTCCAGAATAATGGTATTCCATGCTGCTATGCAGCACAAGTTGCTAGAAGACGTGAACCTGGAGGTGCTTAAAAACACGTGGTTCCAGAATAATGGTGTTCCATGCCGCTAGGCAGAGCAAGTCGCTAGAAGACGTCGATCTGGATGTGCTTAGAAACATGTAGTTCCAGA
>PNEQ01016786.1:20428-45272 GCA_003012365.1 Medauroidea extradentata
TCCATGCCTCTATGCAGCACAAGTTGCTAGAAGACATGAACCTGGAGATGATTAGAAACATGTAGTTCCAGAATAATGGTGTCCCATGCCGCTATGCAGCGCAAGTTGCTAGAAGACGTGAGTCTGGAGGTGCTTAGAAACACGTGGTTCCAGAATAATGGTGTTCCATGCCTCTATGCAGCACAAGTTGCTAGAAGACGTGAGCCTGGAGGTGCTTAGAAACACGTGGTTCCAGAATAATGGTGTTCCATGCCGCTATGCAGCACAAGTTGCTAGAAGACATGAACCCGGAGGTGCTTAGAAACATGTAGTTCCAGAATAATGGTGTTCCATGCCTCTATGCAGCGCAAGTTGCTAGAAGACGTGAGCCTGGAGGTGCTTAGAAACACGTGGTTCCAGAATAATGGTGTCCCATGCCGCTATGCAGCGCAAGTTGCTAGAAGACGTGAGCCTGGAGGTGCTTAGAAACACGTGGTTCCAGAATAATGGTGTTCCATGCCTCTATGCAGCACAAGTTTCTAGAAGACGTGAGCCTGGAGGTGCTTAGAAACACGTGGTTCCAGAATAATGGTGTTCCATGCCGCTATGCAGCACAAGTTGCTAGAAGACATGAACCCGGAGGTGCTTAGAAACATGTAGTTCCAGAATAATGGTGTTCCATGCCTCTATGCAGCACAAGTTGCTAGAAGACATGAACCTGGAGATGATTAGAAACATGTGGTTCCAGAATAATGGTATTCCATGCCGCTATGCAGCGCAAGTTGCTAGAAGACGTGAGCCTGGAGGTGCTTAGAAACACGTGGTTCCAGAATAATGGTGTTCTGTGCCTCTATGCAGCACAAGTTCCTAGAAGACGTGAACCTGGAGATGCTTAGAAACATGTGGATCCAGAATAATGGTGTTCCATACCAATATGCAGCGCAAGTTGCTAGAAAACGTGAACCTGGAGGTGCTTAGAAACATTAGGTTCCAGATAATGGTGCTCCATGCCACTATGCAGCGCAAATGAGGAAGTGTTTAAACAATTTATTCCCAAATGAACGGATTGTACGGGGCGGACCAAGATCACCAGATTTAAATCCGATTGATTTTTTTTTTTCGTGTGGGGCTACAAGAATGGAAGTGTGAATTCAAGTTAGTGTCACAACAAAAGGAAACTGAAAGAGAAATAATCGCAGCTGAACGTTTAATAAAAGAAAATAATCATGCATTCCAGTCTCAACGAAGGAATTTTTTACGAAGGTGCAGTTTATATGTGCAGAGCGAAGGCATGCATTTTTTACATCTGTTGTAAATATTGTAATAAATTACTGTGAACCATATTATGTTTAGTTATTATTCTTTCTTCATTTCTAAATATTCGCAACTAAATGAAACAAATTGCAAAATACTTTTATTCTCTGTCTAAAGTTTTCAGAAGGAGTATATTCCTGATATTTACCCTCACAATTTCCTGCGCATAGCATTTGACACTTTAACAAACACGTATCTTCTAGTCCAGAAACATTGCAAGGTCTTGGTCAGCAGGGAAGTAAAGGAATGTAAAGCTGAAATCACACGACGCAATAAACACGCCATTTCATTGCAATCTGCTAAAATTGCATTGCATGTCGGAAACAAAATTCTCGGAATATCACATGCAATGCAAGCGACGACGCGATTTGTGAGCATAGAACAAGCTCTATATTTATGTGCAATGCCTTGTAATTTGCGTGCAACAAGAAATGTGATTGGCCATATCAAGTAGAGTTTTCGCGGGCTTTACTGTACACGTAAACAAAAATATTGGAGTGAACATGTGAGAGTGTGTTTTGGTTATTGGAGGAATATACTCACTGATACGTTTTTAAAATAATTCCAATTTAATACGGTAAGCCTAGCAACAACTTATAGTTTGGCGGGGAAGGACAAAATTGCGTGTATATTGCATTGTGAATTGCGCCATGTAGAAGGTGGACATGGAGCGAATGAGAGAGATTCCATTGCAATTATTGCGCAGCTGATAGCATACAATGAGCTGCGCAATATGTAAATTGCGTCGTGTGATTCCAGCTTTATGGAGCGATATGTGCAGCTCTTGACAGAGAAGTCTAGTAAGCCGATGAAGGTGCCGGCCCCCGTAGCGCAATCGCTAAAGCGGCGGTTGCGGTGCGAGTGGTCCCTGGTTCGCATCTGAGCCCGTGCATTTTTGTTGTGTTGTCATCCACCTCATGTCACACATCGTTGTTAAAGGCCCGTTATACCCTCACATTCACACCCCATTAAGGTGAATAATGCGAGATGGAGCGGTACTGGAATGGAAAACAAGGGTGCACGAAAGATCTCCCCCTCCCCCAGAACAATTTTAATGTACGCTACTAGCCACAATTCCCACTGCAGAAGATCTGCCAGTGAGGCTATTCAGGAATTACACCCAGTTCGATATGATGGGGGGCGAGCGCATTAGCCTCTATATAACCTCAGCGGATGTGAATATGAAGCAGCATCTATGTAAGGGTGTCTGATGATGTAATTCGTTTTTCTTAACTTTCCATTTCGCTAGTATCAATTTTGCTTCATTGAAACAAATGACTATTATCGCCGTTATAACATTTCACTTTATGCTCACAAATTAAACACATTTATGTTTAAAATTAATTTTATTGATTTCAAACATGCTGTAATAATTTAATTTCAGGGAAATTACGATTAATTATTGTCTTACATACTTATTTTAACCTTATAACTGATTTTCGATTGTGTGAATGTTATGCATTACGCTATGTTTTGATATTTTCGGCATCGACGTTTTTTAATTTAAAATACTTGTTTTTTACTAATTAATTGGCCATAGTTTTTCCAATGGCGGGTGATCGTTTATGTGACCGATTAAAATATTTTTATCTCTTGCAAGCTAGAGGCATCTTTCAGAACCAAACACAACTTGTGAAAGTGATTTTTTTACCCCACGAAGCGATACTTTCAGTGACGTGTAATGTTTTTTTAAATGTAACGACGCTAATCACCTTTGGTATGTACAGATTTTTTTCCACGTGGACCGTATTGTTTTCCACAATCAGTAAATGCTAAGCTAAGGGTAGAGTTTAGCCAAATTTTCTTTAAAAATTCATAACATTTAGTCGGTTGCGATGCGGCTTATACAAGTTTACAAGTATGGTATAGTTTGTATGTCTTGGGGCCCTCTTCACCCGCCTCTGTAGTGACGTCTACACCCGGAACATCGTATATATAGGTTATATGTAGACACACATAAACGTAGCCTATGTATACATGCATGTACTCACTAAGTATATTTTATAGTATTATTTATTAAGATAATTTTCATCAGAGCCGCCTGGGCAAAACAAAGTTAAATCATTCACTGTTAAAAGTTTCTGTAAATTCACGGAAATATTTACAGAAAAGTGCTGTAATTTTACGGAAGTGGCTTCTGTAATTTTTGTTTACGGAAATTTGTCCGTATTGCCAGTTTACAGATGTTTGACCGTAACTTTCCATAAATTCATGGAAATATGTTTCTAAAATTTTAAAGTGTATTTTACTGTGTTTCTTTATAATCACAATGAATCCTGGAGTTAATGTGTGCATGCACAATGGTGCTAAACGACAAGAAGACAAGACAAGCTGACGTAATAGAAGATAAACGCCGCTTCCTGGTTGTCCACACTTTGCCGTGAGGAGTAGAGCAATACAAACAAGGACTCGTATCGCGCATGGACAAAAGGGCCGAACAGTCCAGTTAGTGACTGAAGTGTTCTGAGTAGTGACCACGTGGGCGTTTTAGCCCAACTGGGAGCAAAACCGGCATAAGGTGCATTTGAATAGCATTAGTCCCCCCTCCCCCGGGTGTGCTATTGGCATACAGGGCCATTATGGGGTCTTTCGGTACGAATAGCACCTACGTGCCATGAGGTCTGTGATTGGCTGAGGGCTTAAGCGCCGCCCTAGAAGGGGTTGGACAGGGGATTGAGGGGGGAGGGGAAGTGAGGAGAATGGACCCTTTTGGTACATGTTATGCCTAAACACCATGAGGGGGAAGTGAATGTCTGCCCCCTCTCCAGCACCCTATGCTTGTACTAGCCTATCTCTACCCTTATGGCACACCCCCTCCCTGTCATAACCCCACTCTCCTTATGATATACCCCTGTCCTCTCTTAAAGCATGCCCCTGTAGCCTGTCCTGTCCCCTCCCTTTCCTTATAACATACCCTTCTAGCCTACCCCACTCAATGGCCACACACATCTTGTATTCACCTCGCTTCATCACAGCTGAAAAAAATCGCACCTGTTCTCTGTGTTTCGCGCTAGGGGGTACGTACCTTTGATGTTATTTATTTCTATAGAATAAAATCTTTTTCTCAAAATGTAACTAATGAAGTCCTCTAAAATCAGGATGTTAAATACAAGAGTTGTCTCTTAGAAAGTTGATACCTTACCACTGCATGGAACTCGCTCACTCATGCATTGTCACTGTGGTACAATGGTTAGAGCTTCTGCTGGGTAATTATAAGATCGTAGGTTCGAATCCCAGCAAATCCGAAAGTATTTTTCAGGTTACTAAATAGTGCATCAGAATCTCGAGAAAACATAGTTTATAAGAAAAGGTAGTATTTCTGGAAAATGGACTGTTAGTAGATCAAAAGAAGCTAAAATTTTTTGCAGAAAACGGATTGTCCATGATTTTACGGATGGTTCCGTTATCAAGAAAAACTGAGTGTCCGTTACTTTACGAAGATTTTTGGATAATTTTGGCCAGTACTTTTCCGTAATTTTACGGAAATTTTTTCTAACAGTGTTCTAGCAGCTGCTCATTACTGCACGTTTGATCATTCTCACATGTATTTATTCACACGGGTGCAAAAACACTACATTTAAGCAGACATGTTCTTCATTCTAGCATCCCACTTCACAATATATTGTTATACCGAGCATTCAAATAAGATGGAAGAATGAATGCATTTTATTATATATTGGTGGTATATTGTGCATAAAGACTCTTGAGAAACTATAGATTTTAAAATCATAACAGCAGCACAGTTTGTCACTATCAGCTATAAAGATTACATGTAGTATATTTTACGCTGTATGTCTTAAAAATCTCTTTTAATGAGGCAATGTGACGAATATTGATTTGTTTATGAAACATCTATTAACTATCTGCTGAGATACCTAATGGTATATTATCACAGACATTATGTCCTGTAGTCACGAATTTTAATGAATAAACAATATTTCGTAATCATCTGCTTGAATATTATTCTGTTTTTCAATTTTGGTATTGGTCTAACACAACTTAAAAAAATTTTTAATCGTTAGTCTCTGCCGACAGATATTTAATCATTTAAATACTCATATATAACGTGTTTTTTTAAACACTGGGATAATGGTATAGCATTTCCTGTGCGACAATTTATCTAATATGATTTTAATTTGAATCCTACAGGAAAGCCTCGTATTGTGACCGTCTCAGAGTGATTTAGCTAGATGAAACAAACCTTTCCAATCTCCCATGAGTAAAACAGCATTAAATGATAAAAAGCGTTACTCAGAAAATTAAATAACTCTGTGTTCCTAAAATCAGCATTATTCTAATACGTACAACTTGAAAACTAATATTTTACGATTGGATTCGTTCGTCCTAAATTAATCTTAAGTTAAAATTTTGTGGCTTGTAATTTCTACAATTACTACTGGAACAGTCTGGTACATTATTCCAAATTTTTTATGCTTCACAATGCCCGTAATTATGTACATCAAAGTGCTACATTTGAATGGTCTCGTTTGGTTACAGATATTATACGTATATCGGCTATGAAATGTGTAGTTTGTTTTAAGGTAGCACACTCTGTCGCAAAGTGAACATGTTGAAGATAAGTCCAGACGAGGGAAGCTAAAGAAAGACATTGTTTAGATTTACTATTGGTTGTGAAATAGCGTCGAGCTATGGAAAGTTGTATCATTTGCCGCTAAAACTTACTGTGCGCTATTACTTACTAACACGTTATGATTTTACCCAGCAGTGTTTTGATTGGTTTGAATCTTCCACGCAGTTGCCACATAATATTACTCTAATCGTAATGCACACAAAATTTTGGAACAAAGGCATGAAGAAACAAGAAAATTAAAGCACAATATAATTTAAAATTGCTAACCAATGTTGTGTCTCAAGGAATAAGTCCTGAATCCCAGAAAGCAAGTTATTACAATGAAGCAAGGCGGGACCGTGCCTCAGGTCAATTGTAAGGAAGATGTTTAAGCCTTCAATGAATATTTAAACAAATGTATGTTGCGTGTCAAGCTTTATAAGTCGCTTAAAAGCACAAATGTATAAATTATTCTGTAACAACCGTTAATACATACTGGCTAAAATATTGAAAAATAATTTCGTTAGATATCTTCATTTTCAAGCGCAAGAAAAGAAAAAATCTTACGGATACAAGTACAAGTGAAAGGATAGAACACAATTTGTAATTGCTCCATTGAGTAAGTACACAAAATGAATAAAAGCCAAATTAATAACTATTTAACTACATCCGATGTAGAATTTTTAAAGGTTTGTGAATTTATATCAATATAGACATCGGAAAATACACCAGCGAAAGTTTTTTTTATAACTTTATTCAGGAACTACGTTTAATAGTAATTGTTTCCATTATACACAGACAATAAAGTGGTTTTGTAATTATGTTTGTGTTTGTTCACTACGTCCATTTCTCACATCTTGGTTTCTCTGTAGATATTTGTTGCTCATGTATTCGTGCTTAGTTCTTCATATAACTGTAGGTTTACCGCGACACAGCAACACTCACTAGCAACAACGGTTATCCAGCAACAGTTTGACAAACTCGCAAGTTTATCCAGACAATTATAAAGCTCAGAGTACATATTTTTATTAAAAAAATTAATTAATAATTTTAATATTACTGAAATGTTCATGTATTAACTTACCGTCCGAACGGTAAGATCACCATGTCACCATAAATGCTAAACATAAATAAAAAAATTAATGAAAACTTACAAATATTGGAAAATTTCAGTAGTTTTATATTAAATAAACTACAAAAGTGACATGTCATTGTAGTGACAGAGAAGAACTTGCATACATATATGAAGTTTCATTAAACTTACACGGAATACTCGGGATAAAACTTCTTTGCATGAAACTACGAACTAAATCGAAATGATTTCCTTTACAATTCCTCGATGACTAGACGGTATATAACATAACGAAGCACTTAGACATGGATTGATGCAGCATGTGTGCGCACTTATACTACTTGGAGTACATGATATAACCGAGTACAGTATGTTTGCCACTTCTTGGAATACACGTTATAACCGAGTATGCGATACTGACTTCTCCTTACAGGAAATGGATAAGGAATTACGAGAACTGAAGTGTACATCAAATTGCGCAGGCCAGTGTGGTAGAAGGGACAAGGAGCAACTTACATCGAGGAATCAGGCAAGCTGCCTGATTATAGGTATGAAAGAAAGGAAGGGTGAGGGTGCGAGAAAGCCGCGTAGCAACATCAAACACTTTAATGAAGCGATCGACGACTTGCAGGAATTAATGGCACGCCTACATATACACCCCTACATGGGGGATGCGTTCTCTTTTGTGGCTCCGCTCCGGGTGCTGAGACAGCTCCGTTCAGTTTACTATCACGTCACGAGCATAATGAAGCGAATACCTCGGCGATTGGCGCACATCAAAGAACATTGTCTTCTCGTCTCGTCTTTTGATGTGAAGCGATGTGGCGAGCGATATTGCAAGCCTGGGATGTGATCTTATTGTCTAATATCCATGTTCATAGTGTTGACCAGGACCTATGATGTCTACATTGCCATACTGCAGAGAGCGTTTTAGAACAATTCTGTCACTTATGTACTTGAGGCACTTGTAAATACAATCTAGTAGCAAGATTTCTCTGTCCTGTACGTTGGGCTTCACAGTACTATATCCACTATTACTGGACGTATGTTGTCTACATTGTCATACTGCAGAGAGCGTCTCAGAACAATTGTGTCACTTATGTACTTGAGACACTTGTAAATGCAATCTAGTAGCAAGATTTCTCTGTCCTGTATGTTGGGCTTCACAGAACTATATCTACTATTACTGAACCTTTGTTGTCTAATTACCACGCAGCAAAACGATTTTCAGCACAACATAGCCTGTCTTTATTTGAAACACTAGGTTTAAGGGGCGTGGAACGGTAAGATTTCGAGCGGACGACTGGAATCGTCAATCGTTAATACAATCTGAACTACTCATTAAAATTCGATGAGATTTTTTCCGAGTAGATATTTTATAGCGGACCTTTACTTATATAGAACTATGTGATAGTAAGCTTTATTTTCGAGTAAACAATTAAAAACTGTTTTTAAAATTATAAGGCATTTAATTCACACAATATACAAAAATTTAAAACTGTCGTAATTATAATTTTTAATACAATAAGATCTAGGTCTCTATAGCAACCGAATTTCAAAACAACTCGAATTTTCATTTGAAAATCATTTCAACATCTGAAAATCTCAGCGCGAGATATTTACGATGTTAAAACTATTTTGAAATTAAAAAGCGAGTATTTTTGATATTCGGTTACTGTAGACCTCAATATATTAACGTATTAAACATTACAAAAACGACAGTTTTCAATTTTTGTAGATTTTGTTGTTTGAAGCGATTATTTTTCTAAAAACAGTTGTTGATTTTTTACTCTAAAGTGATGCATACTACCACATAGTGCAAAATAAATAAACGTCCGGTGATAAAATATGTACTCAGTAAAAAAATCTTCATTGAATTTTGATTAATAGTTCAAATTTTATTGACGATCGAATATTCAAGTCGTCCGTTTGACATCTTGTTTTTCCATAACCCTAAAAGCGTAGAGATACTAACTGCATTTGCATGAAAATCACTTATGGCACTAACCTAAGACATGAAATCACTCTTATTTTCTGTCTAAAATCAAAGCGACACTAAATATTTTCCTAGGAAAAAATAGTGACACAAAAACCAACTTTTTTCATGACAATGTTTTTTACTTAAAGAGGGGACTTTTTTTCCTCGCGCTGAGCAACCTGTGAAGAAATTGTAGCCGTTGTTACACTTTGCAGCCTTTGTTTTCTTTATGTTAAATGTGTGTTATTTTGTTTTCTCGCAAGGAGACCATTGTTCGTCTGTTTTTTATTGTATTACTGTTCACAGTTGCTGTGTCACATGTTTTAGTTCGCTTTTCTCAAGGTGTCTGTGTTTCTGCTGTGTTGTCTACATCCAGTTTTTGTCATTTGTTTTGTCAGTTTGTTGTTATTATCTTCTTCCTGTTTATTTCTCACTGACCGAATTCCTTTTGGGGAATAATATGAGATATTTAATAATTTTTTCCTAGGAGTTGTGTTTTTGGTGCTTGGGTGTTCGTTTGTGGTATTTTCTTGTAAATCACTGGCTATATTCCTTATGGAATTGTGTAAGTTTACCTTTGTTTGTCAGTAGCAAATAAAGTCATTTTGCTTGTTTAGTTGTCTGTTTGTTTGTGTCTATTATCTGGTTCTCTGTGTCACACTATTTGCTGCAAAGGCGCATGTCCGAAATACTTATTTAGTTTGTATGTTAAATAGGTGTCAGTGTTGTTCAGTTATATCACAATGTTCTTACAGTACTCACTGTAAAGGGCACGTGTTTGTGCAGGGCTCCCTTCTGAATGCCATAAAGCTGATCGGTGAACTGGAAACGTATGTGCAACTATAAATTAAAAATAACAATGAGAAATCATGTAGATCAAACGTATCAATCATATAGGGTATAACAGATATGGAATTACAACGCTGTCCGTGATATTTCCGTACAAACGTTTTCAGTTTCTTACTGATTGGAAGATTAGTAGATACTAAGTAAGTGTAATTATTTGTTCTACTAGGGATAAGCATTATTGTCTGGAGACTAAACAGACGGGTTATATCATAATTAGCAGTAGTGACAGTACGTATGAAACAATGAGACGTGAGATCTTCGCAAAATAAGAACTGTAAATTATGTGAGGAGCAAGCGTGGCGTAGCCGTAGCTAGATGTAGTATTAGCAACTTGCGGCAGTCAGTATGAAACAGTGAGTTGTGAGATGTTAGCAAGACAAGAACTGTGAGTGTTGTAAGCAGCAGCAGTGGCGTAGCTGGCTGCAGTAGTATGGACTAGTGGCAGTCATTATGAAACAGTGAATTGTGAGATGTTAGCAAAACAAGAACTGCGAGTGTTGTAAGCATCAGTATCGACTAGCGGCAGTCAGTATGAAACAATGAGTTGTGAGATGTTAACAAGCCAAGAACTGTGAGTGTTGTAAGAAATAACAGCATTGGCGTAGCTGACTGCAACAGTATCGACTAGCGGCAGTCAGTATGAAACAGTTAGTTGTGAGATGTTAGCAAGACTAGAACTGTGAGTGTTGTAAGCAGCAGCAGTGGCGTAGCTGACTGCAACAATATCGACTAGCGGCAGTCAGTATGAAACAGTTAGTTGTGAGATGTTAGCAAGACTAGAACTGTGAGTGTTGTAAGCAGCAGTAGTGGTGTAGCTGACTGCAACAGTATCGACTAGCGGCAGTCAGTATGATACAGTGAGTTATGCGATGATAACAAGACAAGAACTGTGAGTGTTGTAAGCAGCAGCGGTGGCGTAGCTGGATGCAACAACATTCAACGTGATGGATTGTGGCTTCTCTCCTATCCTCTACTTCCCACTCGCCTTGCTAACTGCTCCTGCTTTCTCTCTGCCCTCGCTATACCCCTTTATTCATTTCTTTCCAACTTTGAAATCAGTGCCGGGGATAAAAACCCGTTTTGGCCCTTTTAATGCGGCTTTATTAACTACTTTAGCGCATACAAACTTTTCTTGAAAACTTCGCCGGCCCTGTCATATTTTCCCCTTCCTAAGCAACTTTTTTTTGCGCCCTTAAGATTGACGGCCCTCAGAAGAGAAGTTTTAGCGTGCATATTAATTCCCTATAATTATTGGTTTCAAACCAATGTGCTATGTATGCATTTTTATTCCAACCCCGTTATTTCACTCTTTTATTTTCAAGCGTGGGGAAAAATAAAAAAACACTTCACGCTCGGAAAGAAGCGCGGAAGAATGAATGAGTGGTTTTGTTGACTTTGGAATTTTTCTTGCAGAAGAGATTTGGAGGGCCCACCCTAGGTCTTGTTACCCCCACCCCGGCACACCGCTTAATGACCGCCATATTTCGCCAAGTTGGGCTGAGACAGGTCATTAGAAGAGAGCGAGCAGGCGAATTAGAAGCACGTATTGACGAGGCAGTTGCTTCGTCAGCAAGGATGTGTAGATACAGGAACGTAAGGTCCTGTGTTGCGTCCCAGACACCATCACTGTGCTCTGGTGTTACTGAGATATCGTACCAAGCATCGCTCACCTCATTCGACGTATAGCTATAGCATATACTCTCCCCCTCCACATATACACACAAACACACATGATATACATGTTCTGCTCGTCTCAGTCATTGCAACTTACACTGTTGTTTATGTTCTAACTTCATTGTCACTACGGAATATTATTCATCAAAAGCCCTGACAAATAGTCAGGCAGCAATCAAACATATTTGTTTAGTTTACTGAAAAGACACTGCACACACATATGTCGAGAGTTAAATGCATTTTGACGAGGAACTCAAGAACATATTGGACGGTATCAGGAAAGTTAACACAAGGGGTGTGACCCTGCAGTAATGTTTAGTTCATAATGTCTTTGTGTTTTAAAGTGACATCATAAAACATAAAGAAAAATGTAACGTTTATAACTGTTGTTAAAAAATAATTAGAACTACAACATATAACATTCGATAAGATTTCTGGTAAGAAAATATTATGTACTATATCAAATAATACGACACATTTTTAATAATATACATTTTTTGTACATGTATGTCGAGATGATCAAATTTATGAAAGTGGTTTGATTTAATAATAAAATTCTCAGTAAATCAATGTGATATCCATAGTTATTTCACTAAAATTTAACTTTCTTTTAAATTTTCAAGTTACTTTTTTTGTTATTCCGTCAGTTATGAACATGCTAGTTACCTACTTCACCAACATTTTCTATTCTTAGTAAGTCCTAAATAAGTTAACGATAAATCCAAATTTAAATAATACATGAATATTCAAATAAATTTGCATTGTAATATTATAGATGCAAATCTTTTCAAATTAATTAATTCATTATATTTGCCTCACCTTTGTAAATAGTCTAAATTATCAGTCAAATAATTTTTGCTCAGTTTCTGCGTGATATAGACAGAATGAATCTGAGCATTACTTCGAGAGTTGTCTAGTTAGTAAAACCGAATTATCTTAAATCACATAAACATAATATACAGAAACATCCATAACCAAAGTATGGCAATAGAGTAAAGCTAATTAGTTTGTGTGCATAAATATAAAATCAATAAACATTCACAGAATAATAAATGGATTTATGAACATACACCATTGCTTATTATATGTTGATAAAACATCTAAAACATATAACATGCAACCCACGAAGACAACAAGACAATTGATCGTAAAGAAAAGAGTTGATGAACTTGATAGAAAAAAGTTTATTTTTCCTTTTCATGTATTTAATTTTTATACTTTTTCCTTAACAAGGAACTCCGAATCGGGAGTCAGTCAAACTACAACATAACAGACAGACGTAAACTAAAAAAAATAACTCTGAATGTAAAATTATACTGAGATTCGACAGTTAACAACATACAGTTATTATAATGCAACAGTTGAACACAGCAGTCAGCAAGAAATGCCCAGGAATTCCCAAGTTGGAAATTAAGACAGATTGCTACAAAATACTAACAAAACACACAGACAAACATCAGTTCTTTCCTATGATATCAACAGTCTTGTTGTCCTCGTGGGTTACATGTTTAATGTATTACAGGTTTCAGCACCAAATAAGAAACGGTTGAGTAAGTTCGTGAACCCATATATTCTCATTATCCAGTCCCATTGCAACAAACATTCAAAGATATTAACTTATACATGTTTGCTAACATTGTTACAGAAAATAAAACAATTGTCAAGTCCTTAAAAAAACTAATATTAATAACTAATGAAAATATAGTTTCTACATGTATTACAAAATTATTTTTACATTTTTTGCTAATTAATGTTCTATTATCTTGTATTACAGTTTAAAATTACATGAAATATATGTATACGAAAATTAATTTTACAAAATTATACCGTCAGGGCGTATGTGTTTTAATTTAATTTTACTATTTTATGTTTTAACTCATAAAATCACCATTAAGTAACTAACAGCTGGTATGATGTATATTTTAATTTAAAATATTTGGAGTGTTAATAATTTAGTATAAAATTTAAGAAAGTAGCGTTAAAAACAATTTTTAGGGTTATTTATTTTAAAGCTTTAGAGCTGTATGCTTGCATGCATAAAAATGATATTAGCACTATCGTTCGCATAATATAAGATGACCGTAATAATGAAAACGTCTTGGCTTTTAAAAAATATGCACACATACACGATAAATATTGAATTATGTGTAGTATTGCGCAATGTTGTAAAGATATGTCCTGTTACATAGTGTTTAAATGAAAATATATTGTATGAAAGAGGCATGAAATAAATAAACGTAGGAAGATATTTTTGGTTTGATGAAAGAGGAGAGTGAGATTTTAAAGTACTATAGCAAATGTGCCTCAAATAAACATAAAAAATTTGCATTTTTAGCCATGAATATCGCATAGTAAATTTTTTTTTTTTCGCTTTAACTAGCAGTTTAAAATATTGACATAAATTAATGTATTAAGTTATTACTAAAATAACTTAAATATATGATTGAAAAAACTAGCATAAAAACGTAAGGTTACATAATTCGTTAGATTCATTTTATAAAATACAGAACAATTTCTTGAGAAACCCGCAGAGTTAAAAAAAACTAAATTGGTTTTTATTACAGCTGTTAATCAATTTTCAAAAATTTTGCACAAAAATGCATTCATTTATAAAACACTTTAAACAGCAATTTTCTTAAAGAACGTATAAATGAATCAAACAACTATAATACTGCAATATTTTTTTTCTCACAGATTTAAAAGTAAAATATGAATACAAGGTGACCGCGCCAGCTCTCGGGTAATATAATGCCCGCCGAGACGAGCGATATATCCGTTGGTTCGGGAAGTGGTCGAAATGATCTCTAGCGCTGATTGGCAGACATCCTAGCTTCAACTTATAACTTTATCGCAGCGTTTGTATACGCGCGGACAGAATATGTCATAAACAGCTGTAGGTAGCAGGCTACATACTGTATCTCGTGTACTACTACACACAAACAACAACTATCCGAAGACTACTGACTGAGTGCTTAGTTGGAGCATTATTGAGACAATATCTGCAGTATGTGTCACAACCAACAGCAGGTAGCAGGGTACATTCTGTATCTCGTGTATTACTACACATAAACAACTATCCGTGGACTACTAACTCAGTGCTTAGCTAGAGCATTATTGAGACAATATTGGCAGTATGTGTCTCAACCAACTGTAGGTAGCAGGCTACATACTGTATCTCGTGTACTACTACACACAAACAACAACTACTCCGAGGACTACTGACTCAGTGCTTAGTTGGAGCATAATTGAGACAATATTGGCAGTATGTGTCACAACCAACAGCAGGTAGCAGGGTACATACTGTATCTCGTGTATTACTACACATAAACAACTATCCGTGGACTACTAACTCAGTGCTTAGCTAGAGCATTATTGAGACAATATTGGCAGTATGTGTCTCAACCAACTGTAGGTAGCAGGTCACATACTGTATTTCGTGTATTACTACACATAAACAACAACTACTCCGATGACTACTGTCTCAGTGCTTAACATAAGTTTTATTGAGACATTATTTCACTTCTATCTCTCTATTTCTTCTTCTCTCATCCTGTCCTGCGTCCATTTTAACGGCAAACATGAAACTTTCGCGCAGTTATTCCTATCTTATCCCACATCGGACTCCGCAAACATTTACTTTGGAATGTGACGCGTTGCGACGGCGGAATCAATAAAGTGTGTGTAGTTTATAATTCTTCCAGGTGAGCAATAACTGCAACACGTTGCACGATTCACAGAAACGTCACTCAAATAATTATTTTGATAAATAAGTAAATATAAATTTTAAATTCTAGTTGAAATTTTACAGTATTACGTCGCCAATATTTGTTGGTCATTCATTTACTGTAATCTCCGAATCTATTACTCGAACTTGGGACCTTCTGGTATGCGAGGCACGTGTTATAATTCTGACACTATATGCAATATTATATATTATGTATATTTATATGTACATGTGTGTGTGTGAGAGAGAGTTGATGTGCGGGATCAAGATTTGCCGGTAGTTAATGGCGTCACTGTGCAGGTTACAGAGTCTCTAGTACAAAGAAGACTACTAAGTTTTGCCTGCAAATTTTCTGTCGTATTGGCCAAATTTCGATGTTTTAATGTTAATGTTTATATGGAGACATTGGTGCATAATTCTACGCTACAAATATTTTCTGAATTTATAGCGTTTTGCGTATAAATAAAGAAAAATCACAAAACATCTAGGCAACAGTTTTTGCCGTCTTTAAAGGCAAATATTTTACGTAATAGCTTTTTTACGATGAACAGTAATTTGTTGTTCATACGAGTTACTGAGGAATTTATCTTTTGGGGAATCAGTAACAGCACAAAGCCAATTTAAATAACAAGTATACCACCACATTTTTATTTTTCCTTTACGAGCGTCGTCTGGTCACGCTTCTTAAACCGTGCGAGTAGTTTTAGTAATTTAGAAACAAAACAGCATTTATTTTCGTAATCTTGTGAATATCTGTCAATGATATGTACGTTTCAAAAGAAGTATTAGTTTTATACGTGTGTTTATCATGCTTACGTTGTGAAGATATAAAAAATAGGCCAAATAATTCCAGCAGTATTGTAAGCACTACAGTTTTACTGGAAAATATGTGAAGTAGAAAACAGACACTCTGTATTCTTATGTCGTAACTACAGTATTTGAAAGTATAACGGAGACGAGCTGACAGTGCTAAGAATGCACACCAGTTAAGTTTTTTTTTACGTATAGATCCGATACGCGTGCAAGGACAACACTTAGCGGTGCATTGTCGTGGGATATTTGACATAATACCAGCAGGACGGTGATCTTAACTGTTGTGTAAACAACCCCTGCCACTGCAGGGTAAAGTACACTTCACAATATCTACATTGTGTACTTTGCTGGCTATTGCCATGCAGAGTAACGTAATTAAGATATTATTCTGTTTTACTATATCACAAGATGAACTTGGTATTTTAACGAATTGCGAATCTTTTTGAATTTATGCCAAAATAATTTTTTTAAATGGAATTCGTTTTGCTTGTACACGGAGCTTAACGTATGGTTCATTGTTATTGTTCTAATTTAAGACAAAACTCTAGCATTGAGAGTATCCCACACAGGAACATATTAGAAACCATGAGAACATGTAAAACACTATCTCTGACAGCACTTAACACACGAATATGCTAGAAACAATGCGAACATATCAAACACTATCTCTGACAGAACTTCGCGCACGAACATGCTAGAAACAATGAAAACATATCAAACACTATCTCTGACAGAACTTCACTCACGAACATGCTATAAACAATGAAAACATATAAATCACTATATCTGACAGAACTTTACGCATGAACATGTTATGAACAATGAAAACATATATAACACTATATCTGACAGAAAATCACGCACGAACATGTTATAAATAATGAGAACATGTAAAATACTATATCTGACAGAACTTCACACCCGAACATGCTAGAAACAATGAGAACATATATAACACTATCTCTGACAGAACTTCACTCACGAACATGTTATAAACAATGAGAACATGTATAACACTATATCTGACAGCACTTCACACACGAACATGCAAGAAACAGTGAGAACATGTAAAACACTATCTCTGACAGCACTTCACCCACGAACATGCTAGAAACTATGAAAACATATAAAATACTATCTCTGACAGCACTTCACTCACTCACGAACATGCTACAAACAATGAAAACATATAAAATATTATCTCTGACAAGACTTCACCCACGAACATGCCAGAAACAATGAGAACATATAAAACACTACCTCTAACATAACTTCACTGACGAACATGTTAGAAACAATTAGAACATATAAAACACTGTCTCTGATAGAACGTCACGCAAAAACATGCTAGAAACAATGAGAACATATAAAGTGCTATCTCTGACATCACTTCACTCACGAACATGATTAAACAATTAGAATATATATGACACTATCTCTGACAGCAATTCACCCACAAATATGCTAGAACAAATTAGAACATGTAATACTATCTCTGACAGTACTTCACGCACAAACATGCTAGAAACAATTGGAACTTATAAAACACTATCTCTGACGGCACTTTACCTGCGAACATATTAGCAACACTTAGAACATATATAATACTATCTCTGACAGCTCTTTACCCACGAACATCCTAGAAACAATGAGAACATATAAAATACTATCTCTGACAGTATTTTACAGCACGAACATGATAGAAACAACTAGAAAATATATAACATAATCTTGGACAGTATTTCACCCACAAAAATGCTAGAAACAATTCGAACATATATAAAACTGTCTCAGACAGTACTTCACCCACGAACATGCTAGAAACAATAAGAACATATAAAACACTATCTCTGACAGCACTTCACTCACGAACATGCTAGAAACTATGAGAACATATAAAACACTTTCTCTGACAGCACTTAACGCACGAACATGCTAAAAACAATGAGATCAGTTAGAACATATGAAACGCAACTTCTAACAGAACTTCACTCTCGTACATGCTAGAAACAATGAAAACATATATAAAATAATATCTTTGACAGGAATTCACGCACAAACATGCTAGAAACAATGAGAACATATATGACATTATCTCACAGCACTTATCTCACGAACATGTTAGAACAATGAGAACATATAAAACACTATCTCTGACAGATCGTCACGCACGAACATGCTAGAAACAATGAGAACATATATTACATTATCTCACAGCACTTCTCTCACGAACATGTTAGAAACAATGAGAACATATAAAACACTATCTCTGACAGATCGTCACGCACGAACATGCTAGAAACAATGAGAACATATAAAACACTATCTTTGACAGCACTTCACTCACGAACATGCTAGAAACTATGAGAACATATAAAACGCTATCTTTGACAGCACTTCACTCACGAACACACTAGAAACAATGAGGACATGTAAAACACTATATCTGATATATCGTCACGCACGAACATGCTAGAAACAATAAGAAGATATAAAACACTATCTCTGACAGCACTTCACTCACGAACATGCTAGAAACTATGAGAACATATAAAACACTATCTCTGACAGCACTTAACGCACGAACATGCAAAAAACAATGAAAACAGTGAGAACATATGAAATGCAATCTCTGACAGAACTTCACTCACGAACATGCTAGAAACAATGAAAACATATAAAAAAATATCTTTGACAGGAATTCACGCACAAACATGCTAGAAACAATGAGAACATATATGACATTGTCTCACAGTACTTCTCTCACGAACATGTTAGAAACAATGAGAACATATAAAAAACTATCTCTGACAGATCGTCACGCACGAACATGCTAGAAACAATGAGAACATATAAAACACTATCTCTGACAGATCGTAACGCACGAACATGCTATAAACAATTGGAACATATAAAACACTGTCTCTGACAGCACTTCACACACGAATATGCTAGAAACAATGAGAACATATAAAACACTATCCCTGACAGCACTTCACGCACGAACATGTTATAAACAATGAGAACAGTGAGAACATATGAAACGCAACCTCTGACAGAACTTCTCTCACGAACATGTTATAAACAATGAGAATATATATAACACCATATCTGACTGCACTTCTGCACGAACATGCTAGAAACAATGAGAGCAAATAAAACACTATCTCTGACAGAACTTCACTCACGAACATGCTAGAAACTATGAGAACATATAAAACACTATATCTGACAGCACTTCACCCTCGAACATGTTAGAAACAATTAGAACATATGTAACACTATCTCCGACTAAACTTCACTCAAGAAACACGTTAAAAACAATGAGAACATATAAAACGCTATCTCTGACAACAGTTCACTCACGAACATGCTAGAAACAATGAGAACATATAAAATGCTATCTCTAACAGCACTTCATTTACGAACATGCTAGAAACAATGAAAACATATAAAATACTATATCTGACAGCATTTCACTCACGAAAATGCTAGATACAATGAGATATATAACACGCTATCTCTGACAGCCCTTCACTCATGAACGTTCTAGAAACAATTAGAACATATAAATCACTATCTCTGACAGCACTTCACACACGAAAATGCTAGAAACAATGATGCATATAAAATGCTATCTCTAACAGCACTTCACTCACGAACATACTATAAACAATTGGAACATATAAAACACTGTCTCTGACAGCACTTCACACACGAATATGCTACAAACAATGAGAACATATGAAACACTATCCCTGACAGCACTTCACGCACGAACATGTTATAAACAATGATAACATATAAAATACTATATCTGACAGAACTTCACGCACGAACATGCTAGAAAAAATGAGAACATAAGGCTAATATGTTGTTATCAAAATTTGTCTGAATTTATGTTGTTTTGATAACACGATAGTATTTCCGAAGAAGGAATCAAACTTAAAACAATGATAATGATGTAAACGTGTAAAAATAGTTACGGGAATTTGCAGATATTTTATGGTTTTGCGACTACGTAAACCATTTCTTGATAAAAATATCTAAAACGCTTCATGATTTAACGTAACTATAATCACTATAGCTTCAAGTCTTGCTTACTGTCATCTTTCGTGTAGTTTAACGTAAAATTATCCTCAAAAATGACTGACACTATAGTGTCATAAGGAATGACCTTTTGATATGTTATGCTTTGTTAAAGTGTGGTAAGTGTATACCCGGCCTTTTTGATTTATATTTCACAAGTATAAATTAATGACTGGAGTACGGTACACATCTTTTAGTTTTGTTTTAATAAGGTAATAATGTAAAGAACCCCACAAGCCAACCTACCCTGGATTTAAATTTCATTATAAACAATAATTGCAATCTGGTAACTGATGATCATGTAAGTATATGTCTGCCCATCTGCCAACGAGGGAACAGTGTTGCATGTGCATCGTGTGCTGCAACCAGTACAGCCAGATCTATGAAATATAACAAGGTCATAGCACCTTGTCGCAAGTCGTTAAGACACAATTCAATTTGTTCAAATTTAATTAACTAAATGTTTTTCTCCTCTACACCACTAATTATAAGCAGTTTAAATTCAATAAAAAGGGCTTAGTGTCATCACTGCCATGAGTGCATTTACCAAGAATGCCCCCTAATAACATTTATAAAATTCATAAATTTTTATATACCCAATTAATTTAAATTTCATGTCAATATTTAAATTCAATAATATTTTGTTTGGTATCAAATTGAGCAGTATTTCATTTCCAGCAATGTATTTAAATAACTTTACTGTAAATGTAAATACCTTACAGATAATTAAAAAACAATATTTTTAGCCTCGTTTTGATAGTTTCTCAGGCAAGAAATGGCCTGAGGCATCCACCAACAATTCCAGGAATTGTTGGGCTGTTGGGGTTTTACCCTGTTGCACTGCTTGAACTGGCCACAAGGGAGGAAGCGCTTTGCAGCCATTAACGACGCTTCATGTCTGTTATTGGCCGGACTTTATTTGAATCTGCACTTAGCAACAGCGTTTTGATGGTTAAAACTCTTTAATTAAACTTGCAATAGTTAATTTAAATGTCTCAAAATGTGTTCAGTGTGTTCCCCATGTGATGTAAGGTAACTTAATAATTAAAACCGTAAATTTTACTGTGTAACTTTAGTAAATTTGAATATAGTTGACTGTTCTCCCGCGAGATGGCACTGCGGTAGGCTACGCCGGCGTAGGTGTTCAAGAGGCACAAGACGGTCCATTTTGTTCAGGGGCGACCCAGAAGGCTGACGCGTGTGAGATGGAGGGAGAGTGAGCGTGGCGAGTGGCCTTTGTTGACCTTTCATTATGTTCTTTTTTTCTCCTTTTTCTTTTAAATCATCAGAAATGACCAATAATAATTAATATTGCGGTGGTGATGTAAGGAGAAGTAGTTCCGACGCTGTAAATTGATCTGGATATTTTTGACTAATCAAAGTAATTGTTTAACCACGTGGTAAATCATAGTGAACCGTTACCTTCGGCCTAGCTTCGCAGTGCCAGCTCGTTTAGTAAGTAATCGTCATAATCTGTAACAAGCTGCATTGAGTGTGGATAACGAAGAATAAACGTAAATAATACCACTCTGAACTGTTTTAACTTACGTCTTGCACGAACCCACGCCTGAGCTAGCCTAGATCACCAACAAATCTGTCAGGTATTATGATAAGAAGTAGACCCGTTGCAATAAGTATTAGAGGAGTAGTCTAATTAATTAATTTTGGTAATTTTTATAATAAGATTAATTACACTTTAAATAATAATTTCAATCATGTCTTTGTCAGATATATCACAGTATGTTTCAACACTCGTCATATTTAGTTGATTATTTTCGCATTAACGACATATTTGAAATACTCTTAATATAGAGACAATGTAATGTGTAGTGTTGAGACTGAAATACGAGAGAAACATCAAGGCAAAATGTATGAAATGTAAATAGTACATGTTATAACAAACTGTCTGACGTAACAACAAGGGTAGCAATATGAGAGAGGGAGTGATGCTCTGCCTTGAAACTTACTGAAAGTGCCCGGCCTTTCACGCAACATAACCAACTCCACACGTAACAAAGACCAGACTGTAACTCCCACGTCAAAGTTGCCCAACATTCTCATAGATATTGACTGCAGCGCCAGTAATCTGTCTTACAGCCTCGCCTTAGACTTGCCACGCTTACGTTCACACTATATGAACAGTCACAAGGTATTTCCAAACGTGCCACGACTATGTACAAGCGTGTTGAGAAACTTTCTGTAATACAAACACGGCAGTGCTCTTCTAGGAAACTGACAAATACACACACTTGCACAGTAATAAATCAAACATTTCGATTTTGCAAACAGAAGTATGATTAATTTCTAGGACTGTGTTTGAGGGAAAACACTGAATTTCCCTCGAGAAAGATTGCCAGATTTTTTAAACCAATTTTACCTATTATCTTTGGGCGAAGAATAGTCGGGAAACTTCTTTGGTACTAAGTGGCCTGTTTAAAATCGGCTGCCATTTCTCTTGCAGGCAGAACCTTCTGTTTTTTATGCATATCTGAAGTTCTCGTTAATTATTAACGATACAATTTGGAATTATAGATAATAATGTGGCACATAAATAGAATGCGACCAACAGTTAAATGTCGGAGAATAGTGTCGCGTGGTTCATTGTACTTGCAATAGAGGAATATGAGCAATGGAGATACTATCAACGATATGGTGCTTGAATCACTTGCAAGCGAGACGAGAGCGTTGGTGCTGTGTGCTGACGAAAATAATTGACAGTTAACACTACAGAAAACACGGAACTGCCAACTTTCGCGTGCTGTTATAGACTAGCTCAGTTTGTATGAGACTTAGTAAGCAGGTTACCATAGTCATTTTCTACAATCCATACTGAAGTTGGCATAAAACATGTGAAGTGGACATACTTTAGGAGATCATCGAGCTACATGTAATGTGACTGGGTAAGTCACTGCGCGAGAAGCGAACCCCGGACCTGCAGAACATTGACGAGCTACATGTCAAGTCAAGTGGTGTGACTGCGCTCGCCGCCGGCGCTACTACAGTTATGTAGAGGAGGAAGAGTTGTCTGAAAGGCAACGTCGCAGCCGACCAAAAGTGGCAACAGCGCGAAGGGCCGCCCCAACCCTCGATCCTACTATTCCTGCCAGAATAAACACGTGGGGGGCTGTTTTCTTTGTTCGGCTAAACTAAACAACCAAGCAGGAATCTAAACAACCACCGAGTCCCAAATTCAATTTGGTTCCCCTTCCCCCTCCAGCGAGGCGGTCCGACTTGCCAAGGAGAACAACACTGCTTGGCTCTTGCATAAACAAAGAAAATTGGATACATTTTTCGGACGCGAGGAAACAAAGCAAGTAAAGTGTGTGTGTGTGTGTGCGTGCGTGTGTGCAGGCGGGATGGAGGGTGAGCGCAACGACCGCTGAGGGTGGACAAAGACTACTGAAGTGTGGGGGACGCCGAGTTGAGTACACATCGCAGACAACTTCAGCAGAGCGTTCTCGTGTATACTCAACACTCCCTGCTACCTCGCTCGCTTGCCGAGAATTATTATTCAGCAGCGTCTGTGTGAGAAGGCTTGTATTCCGTGGACATCTGAAGTGTACTATTGCCTTCAGATCTGAGACCTTCATGATTCCTATACGCTATGTCTCCCGACTTCGCGGTGCACGGAGTTACTTATAGTCAGGGTCTTATTTCTCTAACAAGCTGTAACTTCTTGGCCTTATTATAAGTGCGACTCTGTTCAATAAGAAAACCACCCGAAAAATAAGATTTACCAACAAGGAATTTTCAACATATTTTTTGTCGTCATATCTACGTAATACAAATTTTAATGTACATCTACAGTTCTCCAAAATATCATTAATAAACATACACATTGTTTTAAACTTCAAGATAGAAATATACCAAAATATTTTAACATAAATCAAAGCCTACAAAATTAGAAACAAGTTTTCATTAAAAAAAACTGTTACAAAGTTACATTATATAAATTTTCATTTGTTGTTTCTGTTGAACTATGTAAAGCGCCGTGAAACTTACCTAATGCTAGCAATAATAAATGAGTACAGTTTTTGAAATACCACGCTAAAGTAAGTAATAAATAAAATGAGTTCCGCATGAAGGCAAAAAAGTAGGTCCATTGCTAAGCAGCAAAATCAAATTTACGACTTCGCCTACTTATTTGGTTTTTCGTGTGTTTTCATTTCATTGGGTCAAGCAGAATTTGGGTAGCCCAAACGTAACACTTTTACATTTCATTCCGACATCACAAACGGTAAGAAATAAACGTAAAACAATCATATAATTTATGATGTATGAAGACTATTACGACATAAATATTTTCATGAATGTTCACTATTATCCAATCATCGTTCGTTTTTTAAAAGACGTAGTAGTTAGTTGACAACACTAATGCTTGAACCATAATGGAACTAGATATATAGTATTGATCAAGATTGGGACTATAACAGCATGTTAGAACTATTAACTGACGCAGTAGTAGAGCTAAATGTCAGCAGCATCAATGTTGGTAAGCACAGTTAAGACCGTGGTTATATACTATTGAATCAACATTGATTCTTTACCTGTATGTTAATAACTAATAACTGACGCAGTGGTAATGCTACATGTCAGCAGCATCAATGTTTGTAGGCGCACTTACAACCGTTGTTATGTACTATTGAGTCAAGATTGGGACATTACCAGTATGTTAGAACTAATAACTGACGCAGTGGTAGTGCTACATGTCAGCAGCATCAATGTTTGTAGGCGCACTTACAACCGTTGTTATGTACTATTGAGTCAAGATTGGGACATTAC
>PNEQ01016791.1:0-25893 GCA_003012365.1 Medauroidea extradentata
AATTAGGATAAATGTTATTTCATGTCGTTAACAGCTTCTGTTGTATATTGATGTTTTTGACACATTTCCCGTGGACGGATTTTGTCGGATTTTGGATATGTTAAAAAGTACACTTTTTGAAACTAATTGCAATTGGAATCACTTCTGTTGCAATTTGTTCAAGGTTAGGCATGTTTTTCTCCTATTTTCAGTGGACTATATCTAATTCCTCCACCCTAAGTACCCCAAGGCTCTGTACTGGGGGCATTGTTATTTTTAATAATGATAACGATTTGTACTAGTGTTGAAAGTGGTGTCTTACTTTTTGCAGATGATAAAACTTTGTTCACAAGCCATATGAGTACTCAGTGGCTCAACATATCGTCCAAAGTATGTTTAATGTGGCCTGTAGTTGGTTCAACTCTAACAAGATAGCTATCATGTAAATAAGACCAAAAAAATATTGTTCACTTTATGTCAGACGAGTGAAAAGTATAACTACATTAGACTGTTGGGATTTACCCTAGACACTAGTTTAGCATTGGAAGACCATATTAATTCATTATGTGTAAACTGAGAAGAGTTTATTATCTACTCAGCAAACTCAAGGCTGACCTGCCAAGTAACTGTATCTTAATGGCATATTAAGCATTTTTTCATTCAGTTCTTACTTATAGTAACAGGTTGTGGGGTCACTTCCCTTGTGTTTCGAAAATTCTAATGCTACTAAAGTAAGCTGTCCGATTATTATGTGGATTAAATTGTAATGAACATTGTAAACCATACTTTCTAAAAACAGGTATATTAACCGTTGTAAATGTATATATACTCCAGTGTCTCATCGCTATTTAAGATAATACTGATAATTATGCCTGCGCATCAAACTCATGATCATTATACAAGAAAACATGAAGATCTTAGAATACCAAGAAAAAAAATTAACCAAAACTATGAATTGTTTCCCTATCACAGTAATAAAGTTTAACAATATCCTTCCTATTAATGTTAGGAATAATAACAAACTAAAATTGTGGCTCATCAGCCATCCTTTCTATAAATTATCTGAATTTTATGTAACTGATACATTGATCATGTGTAACTGATTGTTTTAATATTATATATTGTTTCACGTAGCCTATTGCATGTAATGCTGAATGTCCAAAATTAAATATTCTTTCCTGTATCCTGCAACACTATCCCTAGATACTCATATTCTGCAACTTCCTCCATCTCCTGTCCTTTTCTATTTGTACATGTCTGTATTCCTAACCTTCTTGCTCGTAAACCTAACAATCTTTGTCATACTCATATTTATATTAATTTTTTTCTCTTCCGTCCACAATTGTATTTTATCAATGCCATCCTGCAACTTGTTCCTTTTACTAACCTTTGCATACAAAACACAGTAATCAGCAAAAACTTATTTTTCTACTTATGTTCACTAGTTTACCACTTAATAATTTTACCTTACATCACACCCAAAATTAATATTTGAAAATTTGATGGCAACAAAAACCTGAGGTCAATCTGTAAGCATGGGTACTGAATTGTCTGCAGTGCAAGTTTCCACGTGAATAAACTATTGTATCTGATGTATTGTTTTCATTGAGGCTACTGTAACTTGGGCATTAGTTTTATTAAGGTTTTCAAAATTGTAGGAAGATATACAATGTTCACATCACCACTACAGGTGAAATAATATTAACTCACTGTCCAGCCAATCAAACAAACCAGATTGACAATATTGGTTATGCATCAAGGTGACTACTTACTGGCAAATTATGTGATCTTGCTGCAGTGAAATCTATGTCTCACATAGCCGGTATTTCCAGCATGACGTCATCCAGTTGGATTTCAATACCAACATCCTTATATAGCAAGAACACTCCCTCATATACTTTACCAGCTTCATCTGAATGCAAAAACATTTTTAAAAGTCAATAGCTTCAACACTAACCCTGTGGGTCTTCAAGCACTGCTCACACATTAGCCTACTGATGGAACATATGCATTACAGAAAAAGATAGAAAATCTTGCGCCCAGTAACATTTCACAAATTAACTAGCACCTGCCATCATGTTTAGTGAAAACAGCTATTACACTCAATATTTATGGGTACATGTTGTACAACACAGTTGTCCTACGGTGCCAGTATCGCTGTATTTAATACAACTACTAACCTTCAATGTGGAAACTTCTTACTATCCAAGGAAACTGTTTTATTGAAACTGCTGCTATGCACTTCTCACTGTCAATGTTGACACACGACACATTTAAAACTGGATGCTTCGTTCTCTTGTTTTTTTTTTTTTTTTAATTAAATTTTTCAAGCTCCTGTACCGGATTTACAGATTTCTAATTTTCATCCATTCGTAAATTTTCGATGCACACTTTCCTTCAACATTATAAAAAATTAACAGCAGCCTTTACGAACACCATCGCAAACAAACAGTACACGAAATAATATTTTGTTGAAAGCATACTTTTGATTGGTTCTTCAGAACATGTGGCAACAAATTCAAAGTGCCAACTTGAGAATAAATACTGCTGTCTAGGTTAACTGACCCTCAGCTGAGTGTCACCTAAAAAAACGCACATTTTACTGGTCAAACACCATATTCGTAAGTATAAGAAGTAAGGGACCCTTTAGCTTAAGTGTCCCTTAGCTGAGGGCTTGTTTACGGATGTTGGTGAAACCCAAGGGAACTATAGAGGAGAGGTAGCACCATAACTCACCTTGCCAAATAACTGGATCTAGCCTGCCGGACGTGACGTCACGGGGGTACAGACCCGGCAGGCCTCCTGGCGGGTAATTTTGTAGCGTTTTCTTTTACATTTAGACGATCTTTGCTTGAAAACTTCTCTTCAATATGATAAAAGGTATATTCATTTATTTGTTGTTTCACTTTAGAGGACTCGTAACATAATTAAACTTTTTAGTGCAGGTCTTGAACTGTTTCCTAGTGGAGCATATAGATTTACACTTGTTAAATATTTCTAAGTGTTCGCAAATAATAATTCACTTTTCGAATGTATGGTGTAAATTTGCTTTCCACGAACTAATTTTAAAATGCGCGGTTTCGCAGTGCAATACTGTAAAAATTATAGTAGAAAAACTGGAGCAGCAGTAACATACCATTGATTTCCAAATGACTTAGCGACACGAAATAAGTTGATTTTTGCGTGTTACAGATAGGACGTTTTTAAAGTCGATGCGTCCAGAATATGTTCGGTTCATTTTTCTGAAAACGATTATGAGATAGACCTCCAAAGCGAACTCACTGGGACGCTAAGAAAACGAATTCTGAAATCTGCCGCTGTGCATCATCTGTTGCTACCAAATGCAAATTCTGATGAGACTCCAGGAAGGAGTGAACGATTCATAACCAGAAATATTAAAAGAAAATTACTATCTGATTTAACAGAAATACGGAAAAGAAAACGGTATTTGGGAAATTCTACATGCGAAGAAAGCGAAAATGGCAACCGCACAGCGGAACAGAAACCAAATGAAAAAGTAATGCATTAGCTAAGTTCTAGTCTATTATTTGAAGAAATTAACAACATTCAGAAAATAAAATTTATAGAAAATGAGCTAAGATTGTACCAAATGTCCGTATCGTCGTTGGAGGAAGAAATTAAATGAAAAAAAAAAAAAAAGATCCTGAAATATCTTTGAAAGAATAAAATTCTAAACTTAAGCAAGAACTCTTGAGTAAAAAAAAAATAATCCAGCATAGGCAGTGCCCGAAAAAGTCATTAAAAAACTAAGAGGGGATCTGAAAGACACATTCGCCTAAAAAAATAGACAGGCTTATTTACAAAAACAAACACGAATATGGTAGGAAGAGGAAGATATAGCTGCAACTGTAACCTTACGTTCAATTTCAAGAAAAGCGTATGTGTATTTGCGAGAAAATTTAGGTCTGCCATTATCAACTATTAGAAAAAGACTCGTAATGTAAGGTGTTTACCTGGCAACCAAAAGGAAGTCCTTTCAGTACTGAAGAGCAGATCGGTATAGATGTCGCCCATAGAGCGATTAACTGTTCTTTCATTTGACGAAATGAGAATCGATGGTAAAATGTGTTATGACCAACGAGAAGACAAAGTAATGAGCCCCCATACAAACGCCCATGTTATAATAGCGAGAGGCATGGCTTCTAAATGGAAACAACCTATCTATTATGATTTTGATAAAAATATCACTAAAGAAAAAACTGTTTGAAGTAATAAAATAAATTGAAGACTCTGGTTTTAAAGTTGTAGCCACAGTGAGCGATTATGGGGGGACGGAGACGGATATCAGAGTTTGTACAAATATCGTTTCTTTCACCAATCCAGCAGATTTTACGAGGGAAGTACGGGTATTCGCTGATGTGCCTCATTCGATAAAGCTTTTGATATATAATTTTTTGGATCATGGTGTTCGTCACCCATGTTGAACTGAAGTTTTCAAATGTGTCAGATACAGGAAATAGTTCATGACAAAGCGCTTTCACTGACACCTAAACTGGATAGCACAGTATATCTAAATGTAACTGGCAGTGCACGACAGAAAGTGAAATACGCTATGCAGCTGTTTTCCTACCATACAGCAACTTTGCTTTGCAGAAAGTTCCCGCAAAAACCACAAATCTCGATATTTTTTGACTTGGTAGATAAATGATTTTATGTGATGAATTCCAAATTTGTGAAAGATCTTCGAAAACCATGGCACAGTGCTTTCGGCGTTTATCCTCAAGAGCCATCTTAACTCCTAGAAAAAATTAAAGAATTTGCAGAAAACGTGAGATTTATAAGAAAAACTTCGTTAATGTCTTTTCACAAAGGTATAATAGTGTCTATTAAATATGTGACCGAACTGTACAATTATTTGGTTTCAGTCGAAAACTTGAGATATGTTATCACTTGCTCTGTTAACCAGGATGTGCTCGAGAACCTTTTCTCTCGTGTACAAAGCATTGGAAATAACGACCTCACACCCACACAGTTCAAATACCGAATACGAATGCTTTTGTTTGGAAACGAAATGTCTCTTCCATCAGAAACGTGTGTTCAAGAAATCAGTTCTTCTAAGAAGCCATATTTAACTTCTCAGCTCCTTACCAAGTACACGGGGAAAAAAGGTGACGAAGAGCATGCAGAATCAAATATGACACATGGGCAGTTTAGAGAAGTTACAGATGACATTGAAAACGAACCATTGGAGAGACCAGAACAGTTAGCAGGCTCTTTGAACAGTTCAGATGAAGAAGCACTTCGTTGCTTAGCTGGTTACTTGGCTCATTGCAACAAGGAGTAGAGTATAGTGAATAAGGGTCCTCGCTTGAATGAAGATAAGTTTATTGAAAAAAACAGTAAATGCAATGGAATATTTTGTCAATCGATTTCGTCTATGATGTTCGCGTCTATCATGTGCAGGTGGATGGATTGAGTCTTTAAGTCGCGGAGGTACCATCTCGGGCATTACTCGCCATGGTAAACTGTGCTGAAGAAATGTTTAACTGTTACCATGGGAATGGACTAAGTAGTGAGCCGTGTCTCATACAGTCATTCTTTACGCAGCTCACTACGAAATTGCCGAAAGCCTCTCGACAGACACTTAAGAAATTAGCCAGAACTCGAACTTTTATAAGACTTCGCTTTTTGAACTGCAAGGCCCATGCTGAGTCAAAACAAAAAAGAGAAAATCGAAAAGCAGTTTTTCGTGCAGCCTCAATCATAATCAGGTATATGCATTGTTTTATTAATTCAGTCTTGGTAATTTTTTTAGAAAGGTCTATTAAGACATTTTCCATGATGGTAAGAATACAAGTTATGAACAATTTTTTTTTCTACGAAGAAGTTATTTTTCGTCGTAAGGTGTACAATTTAATTTTTTTATTTATTTTAAAGTGTCATGTATCGTTGTGTAGTAGCTCATGGTGCAAAATGACGAACATTTCTGTAATACATTAGCTCGTTTCATCAAGCATTTCATACGATAGAAACATCAAATACAAAGTTAAATTTTTATCAATGATTACGTAATATTGAGACGAATTTTTCTAAGTTATTTTCGCTTTAATACATAACTGCATTGTTCTGAAAAATTATTTTACAATAAGTAGAAATTAGTCGTTTCGTAAAGTACGGCAATGTGACGAATCATTTTTGTGGTGTTTACGCATCATTTAGAACTTTATAAAGTGGTAGTCAATGTTAACAGGTCAAAGACCCATAATCTAACAGTATTCATAGGTCTGACATACGTGTATGAGTAGATAGCATACCGTGCTACGATACGTTGCCCTGCTAAGCAAGGGCAGTCGGCACGGATCAGCGGCCGGAGTACCCCTCATGACGTCACACTGACAGGCGCTCTCCCTCCACTTTTAGCCTCCGGATCGGCGCTACATCTCCTATCTAGTTCCCTTGGGTGAGACCGGCAATTAAACAAATTCTGAGCATAGGCTAGCACGAAAATAGTTACCTTCTCCATATTCCTTTACTTCTTCCTTCCATCTCTCGTGGGCGTCCTCGAAACTTGCCTGCCTTGGCAGACCACGTCACCCGATGTCCCTTTTGCTGGTCTTTCATGCAATTTCTCCTTTCATGACATAATTATAGTCTTCTTTCATTGCTCTTATACTGTTGTGCTGCTGTTCACATTCATTTCACATGCTGCGACTACATTTGTTTTGAAATCATTGCAGAACTCTTATATCTCGCTGAAGAAACTATGATGCTATGTAATAGGTATTATGGTGTGTACTGCAGAAATGCCTAACCTGATTACTGCCGTGACATAACGTAGTCGTGATTTTGGTTAGTTTTTATTTCGAAAGTCAGGTGGGGTGCTGAACAGGGTGAAGGGGAAACACCAGCTAAGTCTTACCGTTGAAGATCTTGACGGAGTTCCCAGGCGTCCCTGAAATAGCCTGATGCAAACCCCTACTATAACTGCTACACTAAATCCACCGAAATGATACACAGCCTGAATGAATAATTAAAATTTATACTGCTGAAAAGTAGAGTGAATATAATTTGAAACTTATAGAAAGGCTCAGCTAGGATTTACATAGAAATTAAATTTAATAGGCTTGGCTGACTAATACTACATACAGAAACTAAAATAATGCAGTTGCAGTAGAAAAGGACCAATTCACATTACTAGTGCTGTAGCAGAAAATATATTACGTCGGGCGAATAACATTTCACCAAGTTCACAACCAAATAAATATTACAGTTCATTTTGCCTCGACTAATTAAGTGGTAGAGCATTATTAAGAGAAACTTGACAAACTTTTAAGTGAGTGAAAACCTTCCTGAGGACTGGAAAACATAAACCACGTAGAACAAAATATTCTCAGCATACTAGTAGATCATTCTCATGGCGTCTTTGGTCACACTAGGTTCAGGCCATTTAAAATTAAGATAGTGAGACTTATCTGCCGGCTTCTTTGCGGTGAGCGTCGTCCCGAGGTTCTCGAAGTTCTAGTAGTTAGTCTCGTTCCACTCTTGCTAGCTAATCCAAGTCTCATTACTCAAAAACTGCCGAAAAGCAAATTCTCGTGCTGCTTATCCATCGGTACAACACACCATAGAAAAAAACTCCACACTCTATGCTTTGAGGAAGTAAATAACACTGCACTGCAAACTGAAGCTAACATATTAAATAGAAGAATACATTAAACAAAAGTAAACCTCTGAGTCAGCCATTACATTAAGCCCAATATTAAAGAAAAGTGCGCCCAAACATTAATAAATAATTATTACCTTGAAATAGCGTTAACAGCTAATCAACTGTAGTGCCCAGAACACAGTTCCAGACATTGCATCAGAAAGTTGTTCGCCTCGTATACATGATATCAAGGCTGACTGGTAGTTACACATCCGGTACAAGTTTATTATAGAGTTGTTTGTCAGACTCTGGCCGCGTGACTAGCCCTCACATGACCAGTATTTCCATTAGGTCACATCCTGTTTGTTTCAACATGTACTGCCTCGTGACCATGTCAGTAAAAACCAGTTATTTCAGTTCGGTACAAAGAACACTGTATCGTGCGGCCAAGTCGTGGCGAGGGGTGTAGAGGAGCATATCCGCTTGGTAACTATTGCCAACGCCCAGAGAGTAGAGGGGGAGATCCAGTTATTCCAAGCACCACACCCAACTCAGTATATATGGAGGCAGCCATATTGAGGACGCCATCATTCTGCAGGGAGACCTACGAGACTTCATACGTCGTGCTGCCTGAGAAGGAACTCCTGTGTGTCCTGCTATCCGACTCGCTACTCTACATGATTAGTTATGAATCTGTTCATATTAAGTTTATTGATAGGGATAGTTTGGTCAGCTTCTCCTAGTGAACGTAAGTAGAGTCACATTCACCGCTTGTAATCGCTTTGCTTTTAGAGATATTAAACTTGCATATTAAAACTTTATTCTTTTATTTGCACATTAGTTAAATACTTAGTTCTTTTTATGTGGTTACCTCGGCCAGGTGCTACACAACAATTAAAAGTAATAAATAAAATAAACTTGGAGGTTGAAATTGCACATGTTACAAAACGCAACATTTCTCAGTATGAATAATTCAGAAAACGGCGCCTTTAAAACCTCGTCCTCCACCAGTGCATTGTGCTAACCCACAGTGCTCTGGTTAAAACCAACGCCCGCCCCAAACAAATGAAAGGAAAATAAATAGTTCCCGCCCCTCTGCCCAACTCTTACTTCACAACTCGATTAACAACCTGGACCTTCCTACTTTTACAGCGCCATTTTTATTTTTAATGCATGTAACTGCTTAGTGGTTATACTCCTACTCTGTCGAGAGGGTTTTTACGGTACTATGCCAGTTTTTCCCTCCCTTTTCGTAGATTATGGCTTAGCCATAGGTACACCTAGGGAGGTGGACATGGCTCCAATCGCGGCAATGTCTGCCCAATCCCTCTCTGCCGCGATGAACCTCCTCTACATGAAAGTTCCCCCTTGTTGGTGTATGGGGCTCAGCCCTGAGACGCACTTAGTTCCGCTCCTTCACAGGGCTCCAACATTACACAGTAGTTAGGGTAGGTTAGGGGGAAAAACCTACAATTGCTGATTATTTGTCTCTTCCACTGCATATCGCATGTTCTGAAGACTTCATTTTGGCAACATGTCTCGCCACGATTTCTGCCAGGCTGATGGTCCTCAACTCGAAACAGTGGGCGGTCACACCTTAGATTCGATGGACGGACGCAAATTAGTAAATGCTATAGATACATCTTCGACACTAGTGGATGGTCGCACACAATTACTTCTCATTGCCAGCGCGAAAAATCTGTATTTCCTTTTGGTTCTGCTGCGAACGAACGTTTGTCACGACGTGGTGTTTCTCAACTCCCAGTTTTACACGTCAATACTCGTAGGCATCGTTCATTTTCGCCTTCTATCACAAGAATAAAGACTTCGAAGATCATTTCACCTGATGACTTGAATTACATGCACCATTTTGAATATTCTGCATTATTTCGTACTGCTCGCCTTCCTCTCCTTATTCACACAAACATCTTATTTGCCGGTCACAACTTTACATACGGCTGGTAATACTACTGTCACCACTTCTGTTTTCACATCTCCTGTACCATCAATATTTCCTTCAGTGACGTATACTGTTGTGGCTAATCACCAACCAACACGCTCAGCACCACTTTGTTCTTCTGCTGATCCCCGACTATTAAGTGCTGCTCGTAGGGCTGCTGGTGATACCTACTCCTTACTGTCGAATGAAGCATCTCTGCCCTGCTGGTCAATGTACCCCAACTCATTCTGCTCATCAGTTTTCTCAACTTTTCGGTCCACATAACTTACATGATCCTGGCCCATCACAAATTGTAACCATCAACCTTTACGTCTCTCTTCAACACTCTGCTCACAACAATTTTCCGGCTCTTCCATCTTTCTCTTCAGATTCTAGTGACTGTGAGATAATGGAAGGAAAATCTACTGAAGTTCACCGTTCCCTGGTAACCCGGAAGGGTGCAATGTCAGTTCACAATCCACCTTCCACACCGGCAAAACAACTGTTTCACACTGCAAATTCGATTGCTGTAACAACAGTATCGACTGACGATCCACATTATGAAGACCTACCTACAAGTCTGACATCTGATGCCAAATCGTACGCAGTTGCTAATCCAGGGTCTAGTGGATTTCTTCTTGTAGCACCTATTCCTATCAGAATTAATCCTTAAAATAATATTCAGCTACAAGATGCAATAACATCCTGCACACAACTTGGTATGTATACTGACGATCCTCGTGCCCAAAAAAGGGCACTACATACACTGTTTGATTCCTCCAACCCTACAAATTGGATGGAACGTGATGAGTGGACAGATACTCAGATTGATGCTCTTAGTTCTGTTCCATCGAAAATACAACCTCAACAGATGCCACTACCGCCTCGACGCAAAAACTCACATAGGAAACACAGACGTGTAGCTCACTCTCAACAAAATGTCTCTGCTGAACAAAATCATCCCGAAAGCATACAACCTCGCACTTATGTTGCGACTATGCCAAATACTGTCACTACTCATCCTATTTCTTCTTCATCACAAATCTGGTCCTCTACCTGTCTCTACATCTTCACATAGCAGAACTGCTCGATCCACACTCCCTCCTGGTATGCAGCAATGCATATCACAACAGCAAGGTGCATCCAACAATGCTGCAATACAACATAGACCTCCATTGATTGTTTGCCAGGGTGGTTTAGGACCTTCAGCATTGCAGCTCATCGCATCTCTTCGTGTCCAATTTCCTGGTGTCATCGCTACCAATTATGATAATAGCTCTACATTCCAAACAAGTTCACGTGATCAACACTATCAACTCACTGAACACCTTCGAGCCAAAGGATTCTGCTTCCATACATGGACGTTCACAGAGAACAAAAATGTGTGTGTTGTATTCCATCGTCTGCCAATAGAAATGCAAGCTGACAATCTCAAAGCTGCTCCATCAGCCCAAGGCATAAAAGTGAAGTCTGTGGTACATATGGAGAAACGTAGCCGCGATCCCGAGCCATATCCACTATTTCTTGCTGTACTTAAAGGTACTTCTCAGCTCTCAAAGGTGTTGCACCTACGATATATTGATGGACTGGGTGTTGTCGTTGACTCGTGGGGGTGGGAGATTGGTCCAGTATTTCCGCTGTCAGAGATATGGCCACTCCTGCAATGAAGAGCTTAGATGTGTACATTGTGGAGGTGCGTGTGTTCCCTTCCTCGTACTAGTCCACCACACTGCTGTTCCTGTAACAGTTCATATACTGCGAACTATAGTACATGTCCTGCATGAGTAAAATGGGAGGCGTTCCACGAGAGACAGCAACATGTAAAATCCAATAAATCAACATCATCTAATAGCTTTCAATCTACTACACAACTATCTTCTGCCGGTGCACAGTCCATACCTATTCCTAGTGTTGCTCAAACTTCTTCTGCAAGAGGTGGTCGTTCATTTGCCTCAGTGGTTGCAGGTACTTCCTCACATTCCACAACTGACGAAAAGAGTAGAGACCTGAAAAAATAGCTTTTGCGAAAAAGCGAAAAATAACGCGAATTTCGGCCTTTTATTTTGAGTAATGCGAATGTCAGTCTTTTGTGTTGAATAACCCGAATTTTAGCATTTTATTTCGTATCTCGCTATTTTTTCCCCATTTTAATTCAATTAAAGTTATTTTTAACAATTTCACCGGCCTTTATTTTTCACAATAAACCTCTTTCCAAGTCTGCATTCTAAACATACCTGAAATAAAGTAAACTATGCACGTAGCGAATTATGTCTCTTGATTGGTGAGGTTAAATACTCGTATACAGTTTACTGTACACACGTTATTTTCATTGAGGTAGCTTCGTAAAGAATAGTCCAAAAAATTCGTGGAGCTTATCTTATGGTTACTTATTTTCACATCATCGAACATAACATACATGATTTAAGAAAATAAGACGTTCACGAAACAATAAATGTATTATTCGGTTTCGGGTTGTGGTTTCGTATTTTCACATCATCGAACATAACATACATGATTTACGAAAACACGACGTTGACGAAACAATATATGTGTTTTTCGGTTTCGGGTTGTGTTTACAGCAGAATGGCAAACATGAGCGAAAAAAATTGTGTTGTTACAACCACGAAAATACATCGATTGCCATGAACACACTGCGTGAGCTTTCAATGGTTCTATTTTAATTATTAAAATGTAAATATTTAACTTAATTTTTTTGGCAAGCTGCTGTGTTAAAAAATATAAATAGCAAACATTGATAAGTAATTTCAAGACTAATATTTGTATTTAAATTGTGTTAGTTTTTAAGTTGTACGCATGGAAAGAATTTTCTTTCTCTATGAAGCAGTAGTGGTAGCAATAATTTTACAAACTAGAAACAAGATCACGTTGAGTATGTTAAAATAACCTAGAAATGAAGATTGAATTATTATGTACCTGGACAAGAATTTAATTGTGTTATTTTTGTGTCCGTGATGCCGAAACGTCAGTGCATGTACAGCAACGAGCAGCCGAGTTCAAAAGCGAAGGACTTTATGCCTCTGATTCTCAAACTCTTATGTGCCGTTTTTGTAACTGTGTGATTTCGTATGAAAAGAAAGATTCTGTAATAAAACATACAAAAACACATCAACCTTTCAAAACAACACAACGATGCTGAAACAAAAAGTATGATTCAAACATCTGTACTAGCCAGCCTGAATGCAAAAAGGAGGAAATTGGCAGTTGACAATCTTGCAGTTAAAACTACTGAAGCTTTAGCAAAAAGCCAACATTCCTCTAGAAAAGTTAGATTATCCTAGTTTAAGAGAATGGATGAATGAGTTTATTGAAGGTAAGTTTAATTTAAAACCAAAAGGTGTTTTGTAAAGGATCAAGAAAATTGACAATTTAATTTGTATTTTCCTCATAGGTAGTTGTAGGGGCTGAAGACTTACCTTGAGTTAAATTTCTTAGGGAAAAATATGTTCCTGTGCTATCACAAGCACACTATGATGAAGTAAAACAATTAGCACAGCATAAATGTGTTGATATTCTGTGTGATGAGACTACCGATTCCAAAGGAAGATGTATGTTTGTGGTTCTTTTTAAGATTCATTTAAACAGTTCAACAGATCCAGTGTTATGGGTAGCTGCAGTAAACATGCTGGACAAAGCAGATGTAACATGTTCTCAGGCAATTAATGAGTGTGTTAATAAATACAGTACCAATTTCACAGACATTCGAGCAATTGTCACAGACTCAGCACAGTACATGACAAAATGTGTCACAATGTTGCAGGTCCTTTTTGGAGAGCATGTGGTCCATGTTCAGTGCTGGGCCCAAAACTAGCCTTAGTAGGCAATGTATATTCCATTGAACTGACAGACGTAAATGAGACTGTTGTAAAATCGAAAACTGCATTTCTTAATACACGGAAGAGAAAACATCATTATTTGCAGTATCAATCATAACATACAAATAAGGCTGCAAATCTGTTTCTAATGCCAGTGAACATACGCTGGAACTCATGGTTCAGAGCAGTGTTTTATTTGGCAGAATACCACGTTGACATTGTAAATGTCTTCAAGCTAGATGAAATGAAGGCTATGTAGCTGGTCTTAAAGAAAAAGATGTGGCAATTGTTCTTGCTCAGTGCATATTTGTGAAAACCCACGCAGCTGATATTTTAAACCTTCTCACAAAGCTTGAAGGCGCACAGTACCCGACAGCACATTTACTTTATGGGCATTTGGTGATTTACTGAAAGGCTTCGAGGGTACATCAAAGGGTGTATTTGACTCCTCTTTTGAAACTTTCATGTCATAATCATCTCTAACGAAAAGTGACAAAGCACAAGTGAAACATAAATGTCAAAACTATCAATTCTTGCAATGACCAAACTTCAAAGTCTGATGAACAGTGATCCAAATGCACACATCTTCAAGGCCACTAGCAAGCTGTTTAGTCGCACATACATTTTGCTGAATGAATAAAAAATAGTCTTGTCAATTTTTGCCAACATCCGTCCATTTAATGGTGTGGATAATTCTGTTCGGTACAAAGGCTGTGAATTCCTTAAAGAAGCTGTTCAGGATGCTGTCAAACAAGAAAATGAACCGGATGTAGCAAAATTGCTGACGGCTTTGGGAGTAGAACATGAAGTATTCACAAAGGCAGCACTCAAAGCCATTTGGCTGCCCACCAATAATGTCGACAGTGAACGCCTTCTTAGTCACTACAATTTAGTGGTTACTGACAGGAGACAAAATTTGAAAGAAGAGAATATTGAAACATTAACCATGCTTTCATTTGATAGCTAATTTCGAGTATTTTCAAGTAGTAAAAAAATTAATTAAAATATTTATGTAGCTAGTGAAATGGTTAGGCGTACATATGTAAGCTGTTTGGGTTGTTTTATATTCATTGTTTTTATTTTTGTGAATTCAACTTATTTAGAATGTAGGCTAGGAATAATTATTTATTGTATTAACAATTCGTTCTGAATACAAAAAAATGGTAAAACCTGTAAAAAAAGAACACCTATTTTCAAGAAAAATAACATATATATATAACACCTACATTTTCAGGTCTCTACTGATGAGACAATACATCATTCTCCTATCGATGGTCAATTTACTACTTCAGCTCTCAAAGATATCTTTGATACATTACGTACCATAAACTTCTGTACTTAGCTACCAAAACTTCAAGGTACCCTGCATGCTTTCCATTCAGGTGCCCTTCATGCTTTCCATTCAGGTGCCCTGCATGCTTTCAATTCAGGTGCCACCATCATTGATAAGTGTGAGGAAGGTATTTCTATCTTACTTCTTATTTGTGAAATGCTTTCTCCTCCTTCTGCAACAGCATCTCCACTTCATGACTAATCGCATCATTTGACTTGGAATGCGTGATCCATTCTTTGTCATCTTCCTGACATTTTTCTCTTCATTCCACTCGTCCTGCTGTCTTAGGCTTAATGGAAACATGGCTTAAGCCCAATCATCAATTTCACGTTCCTGGATATTCTGTTTAACGTCAGGACAGGCCCTATATGCCTCGCGGAGGCATCGCCATCCTGATCAGAGACGATTTTCCACATTATCGATGTAATCTTTCTCATTGTCCTTCACTAGAAACTGTTGTTATTCGTCTCTTTCATGCTTCATCACCATTTACAGCATTAGTTCTATATGTGATTCCACATGTTGCATTTCCAGCAGTTGATCTACAACACCTCATTTCCATTGACTCTTGTATTGTTGAAATGTGTGATTTCAACTATCGGCACACTGCATGGGGCTGCGATACTGCTGACTTCAGGGATCGTGAGCTTCTACGGTTTGTCTCCTCTTGGGGATTTTCCATATTTGCCCCGAACACTCCCACATATATACCAGCCCGAGCTGACCATCACTGTTCTATTCTCGAATTCTTCATAGCATCTCCTGGTCTTGCTCTAGTTCCACCATGGACAATGACGACACTGGACTCCGATCACATACTGGTGTTCACATCACAATCCATGTATTTAACAGTGGGTCCTGCACACTATCAATGGGACTACCGTCGCGCCAATTGGCGTACTTACTGATCACATCTTGACAAAATTCTTCCACTTCACACTCGCCTTCGTTCCGCTACTGATATTGACACTATGGCACTACATCTTACATCGTCGATGTTAGAAGCAGCAATGGCTGCTGTTCCACAATGATCTAGCAGGTTTCTTCGGGACAAGTTTCCTCCACATCTACATACGCTGCTTCGAGCCCATGATACAGCTCGCTCTAGGTGGCAGCATACTCGATTGGCTAGTGATCTGGAGGACTATTACAGTCTCCGTCTGCAGGCTCGACATAAGAGATTGAGGAATTTCACGCCTGCCGTCAATGTCAGCATTGGCATTCTCTTTCTGTTCGCAGTGGCACGGTGTGGTCATTCATATGTCATCTCTAGTGGACACGACATCTTGACACGACATCTTGACACGTCACTTTCTTCGTTCCCTGTCTCGAAAAGCTGTCGAATATCTGAGAATGATTATTAATGGAATGTTACAACAGGGTTACTTTCCACAGTCTTGGCGACGAGCGGTGGTGGATCCCATTCCTAGTCGCAATGGTAATCTCACCACTGTCTCTGGTTACCGGCCAATTTCGCTCCTGCCGTTGCTGGCCAAAGTGCCAGAAAGAATTATGTTGTCACGTTTGCGAATTAAAACCGATACCCTGAATGTCCTACCTGCACATCAGTTTGGGTTTCGCAAGTCTCTTTCTGCTGTCCAGGCTGTTGCTTCTGTTGTGGACTGTGTTTCGTAACCATCATCATTCTATTCTGGTTCTCTTCGATCTAGCCAAAGCCTCTGACTGTGTACACTACGATTTGCTGCTACACAAGATGCTCAGACTAGATTTTTCACTTCCTCTTGTCCGCCGGACCTCCAGTTTCTTGGCAAAACCCTCATTTCAGATTCGTGTTTCACATTCTCTTTCTCCTTTTCCTATTGCCGCCAGTGTTCCTCAGAGGGCAATATTAAGTCCGCTACTGTTTGCTGTCTTTGTCGCTGACATTCCGATACTTGAAGGAACACTTGTTGCAATATGCTGATGACACTGCTTTATTAGCTACTGGTGAACATGCCAACATCCTGGCAGCTCGTCAAAAGAGTACACGAATGTTGGGTACATATTTTCACAAAGTTGGCATCCAGCCGAATCCTGGGAAAACCAGTTTGATGTTCTTCACCAAAGGCAGTACTCGACCTCCTCCACCAACGTTCATGGGTACACAATTATGTTGGAGCTCCATCGAGAAATGTCTTGGGGGTTACATTGGACCCGACTCTCCAGTGGGAGCTACATGTTTCGTCTCTACGAGGTAAGGCACGTTCACCGTTGGGTGCGACATGTCCGATGTACTTGGCTGATACGGTGAAGCTTTGGCAAACGATGGTTCTACCAGTCCAGTTTCATGCAGCTACAGTATGGGCATACACATACTGTTAAACTTTCCGACCCCTGATTGCTGATTATAATCGTGGCCTTAGAGTCATATTAGGTATGACAATATTCACTGCTGTCCATTTGCTTTATGAACATGCTGAAGTTCCACATCCATTAGAAGTTATTAATAAGATTGCTGATAGTTTTTACAAGCGTGTTATTACTCATCGCCACCCTTTGGTTGCGAAACTAAGGAACTATACTAATGCTCCCCACGTTCACAGACAAATTCTGGACTTTCATGTTATAGACCCCACATACAATTAGGGTCAAGAATTTCCAGCTACCTTCTGCAGCAGATATTATTTTGTTCTTTCGTTTTCTTTGAGGAGTAAAGCCTCCACATTATTTTTTTCCGAAGTTCAATTTTATAACCATGAAACATTTTATATAGGGTTTCATTTCAATTCTTTTTAAATTGGGGAATATTTAATCCCATTTCAGTTCTAATTATGTTATGATTTTTGTTTCTATAAATATTTTCCAGTTTTTATTTGTTGTTGACCGCCAGTTTTTTTGTATTTTTTTCCTCTCAAGTTAAATTGCAGTTTTTGGTTTGTATTCTTCTGCATAAAATTCCATTTCGTTTAATCTGAAAGAGCCCAGATGGCTGGTGCGGGTATATATTTGTAACTGCCTGTTCAAGCTGCATTTCAGTAAAATGTTTCATCGCACACACTCTCAAAAAAATTGCACTTCAGTTGTGCTGACCTCTTCTACTTCCCCAAATATGGGAAACTCAGATGCGTAATTTTTGGTAGTCAGGACTGCAATCGCGCTGTTCTGGTGTTGATATTATCAGTGTGTTGTGTAATATTAGTGTTTAGTTTGCAAAATGGAAGAATAATGTATAGGGCATGATTAATATTTGTGAATGTAGATTAGAAAAGTGTGCTAGTGTATTGTAAAATGGTTATTTAAATATTTGATGTAATAAAGAATAGTTTGTTAGAACCTTGAATATGTATTACAACAGGTGTAATAATTTTTTCCCCCATTTATAAAGCATAAGTTCAAAAACTGAAATGTCCATTAACACCATGCTCCACCCCCCCTCCCAGGCCCCACAAACGAACGAAATCCAACAACAGCCTAACATTGTTTGCACAAAAATAAATAGTCAAATACGTATTTTCGTGCATTCGCGGGTAGAATTGTACGCAGGTAGGCGCTAGCACTTGCTCCGAGCATTCGGCGGTGTAGCAGGAAGCAAATGCGAGGCTGGAGGCCGTTTTGACGATTTTAAAGAATTCCCCCCCATCGCCTCTTCACTGCGCACGAGAAATTGAAGGTGTTTCAAACCCCAAGGCCGGAAAAAAAAAGCCTCCAACAGTATAAGAGGGTAAAAGTTAGGTATGAGTGTCAGAATCGTAATATTCCTTTGTGTGTGTTGTTCTTCGATAGTTAAACAACCTGTAATGTGTGTGCTGGTTACGACAAGTGAAACGAAAGTGACTGGCCCAGCGAATTGACACTGGGCACAACAAAAAATTGTTTAAAGACTCATCAAATGTTCCCCTCCATGGAAATCTTTAGTTTTTTTAATGGAGGCTGGAAGTAACTTCCGGCCCTATCCCAAATATCATGCTGCTACTTGGTTATTTACAAAGAAATACATATGAAAAACAAACTGAACATGCTTACATATTCCGACAATGGTCTCGGTGGAAAATGAAGTATGGTGAAAATGTGTGATGGCTGCTGGGCGATGAAATTGAGATGCTTAGGCATAGCGCACTAAGGATGATGTAGAGTTCGCTTAAACTGGAAGAGGCAATGGATGGTAAATTTTGGATGGAGAAGAGTTGGTCGGAGGTAGTGAACGATGATTAGTGCTGCAGCGAATGAAGATACTCTGTACTGTGATCCTGAAGTCTTCTGTGGGAGGGTGCCAGTGCAGAGTTGAAAGAAGGCGTCGGATTTCAGCAAAAGTAGCTAAAGAAAAGGGAGGACGACCTGGAAGAATGAGGAGAGTGACATGGTCGGGGAGAAGAGAAGTAGGGTCATCATCTGAAGATAAAGAGGAAAGGGTAGACATAGTGGCGGAGGCAAAGGTAGATTCAAGGTAAGATGACAAGTCTTTGGAGCAGTTTCTACCACTCCCATAGGATTGGGAGGGGAGGAATCTGGGTGGGATTATAATGGAGATGGCGCAGATAGCTCCAGAGGGAACCGGAGGTAGCCGAGAGAGCTTGCAGGCGCCGAGTCTCCAGAGCGATTTTCCACTCCGCGACCAGCCGCCGGCACCACCTAAGCAAATGGAGGTACAACCCCCGGTAGAACAGATTGCGGGTTGCCTGCTATCGGCCATGGAAGTGGTTTCGTAGAGACAGGGCATCGAGAAGGTAAGCAGGGAAAAGAGGTTAAAGAAGGGTATGGGCGGAAAGAAGAGGAATGTGAGAAGAAGCAGCAGCAGATAGCAGCAGTGAGGGAGACAGCATAATGGTCGACACCAGCAGAGGTGGAAAAAGAGAGGTGCATGTTCAGAGAAGCAGAAAGAGAACAGGAGAAACCACCCTAGTCAGCTTAACAAAAGGTGAAGACAGGAAGGTGAGGATTGAAGAAGAAATGAATATTGAAAAGAAAGATAGATGATCGAAGAAACCAGTAGTAAGGGTACACATATCAGATAAGACACGAAGGCGAGAGGACAGAGCAAAATAAAGAATACAAGGAAAACAGCGGCGTTGAGCAGGAAAGAAGGTAGAAGTCATGGGTGCATGCAAAAAGAAGTGGGAGGTGCGAAGAAATTGACGGAGTGAGCTGCCCCACCAGTTATCAGTGGTGCAACCCCAGAAAGGGTGGGTAGCATTAAAGTCCCCAGCCACCACACAGTGTACATCGCAGCGACTAAGGGCCTCAATGTAGGTAGTAAGAAATGGGAACTGAGGAGGCAAATAGACGGAGACAAGGGTTAAGGCATGGGGAGCACCATGAAGACGGACCGCGACCGCCTCAGTCGCAGGGGAGAGGGTAAGGTGACAACTGTGGTGGGAACAAGGAGCGCCACTCCACCACCTGGACTATCAAGATCGGCGCTGTGAACGATGTATCCTCGGAGAACAAAACGGATGGGAGGGGAAAGCCAGGTTTCAGAAAGGAAAACTAAGTCAGGAGCATGAAGTTGAAGGAACTGGTGGTCGTGAAGATTAGGGAGAGAAAAAAAGTTCCAGGACAAGGCTTTAAGGGGATGAGGCTGAGCCATCCAGGAGGACAAGGAGAGCTTGAAGGAGAACGTCAATCTTAGCAGCGGGAGTACAGGCCTCTGAGAAGGCATGGAGAGTCCGGCGGATGAAAGGAAGGTAGGACCGGAAAAAGGCAATGATGTCAGACATAAAACTGACCAAGGAAGAGGAGTCATGAGGAGCTACAGGACCAGAGAGAGTAGAAAGGTGCCACTGAGGAAGAAGATTGAGCAGGCATGCGAGGAGGACCAGTGATGAGAGGATTAGGGCGGGACCAAGCATTCGGAGGAGGACAGGGGAATTGAACCTGACTGGAAATGTCAGGGTCAGGACTGGAAGTGGCAGAAGGCCCAGGAGATGATTTCGAAGGCAGAGCGTTGGGATGGCGAGGGTAGGCCTGATGATAGGGCCGGTGAGGGAAGTGGCAATGTGGGGACCTACGCAGTTGACACATTTCCTCGCCTACGGTAGAGCCTTACAGGTACGGGACTAGTGGGAGCAGGCACACTTGAAACAAGCCAGGTTTCGGTGGCACTAGACTGAAGAATGCCCCAAACCCTGACAGCGGTAATACTAGGGTACCCTCTCAGATCCTTGGTAGAGTTCGACGGAAAAAAGGTAGCTGCCTCCCAGAGTCGGGTAATTGTCACCACGAAAGGTTGAAAGGCGCTGTAGCAGATGTGCGTAATTTTATCACTGTCCCAACAGGGAAGTCAATAGCACGTAGTTGGTTAGTCAATTCTTCAGGTGTAACAGTCAGAGGAAGTTTCCAGATGGCAACTCTGGCCACCTTCTCATCAGGTCGAAGGGAGGTGAATTGGCAGATACTAAGACAGGCAAGCTTCTCAATGAGGAAAGCATGATCAGCGGAATTGTGGGTGTAAAATGAGGTGCGGTCACCAACAGAGGTGATGAGTTTACTGGTGAGAACATTTCCAAAGTGGGAAGCAGTGAGGAAGGGTTTCTCAGCAGGTGCAACAAGGCAAGAGATGGGAGGCATGCAGACAGACTTCTGAGGATTGGGAGGAGGGTCAGGGCGGGTGGATGAACCAGGTTGGCGATTAGCAACAGAAGATGATTTTGAGGTGCGGGGAGCAGAAGAGTCAGTGGTAGAGGAAGTCGGTTTCAGTCGTTAAGGAGGCGTCGGGTCAGTCGGTTGAGAGGAGGCAGCTCCAGCATCAGCAATGTCGCCCAGTGCAGTTTCAGAAATAGCAGCAAAACGATTGGGGGTGCATATGGTGTTGTCGGAAAGGGAAGCAACATATCGGCAGAGGAGGAAAACCTTATTGGGCTGCCGGAAGCCATTCACCTCCTTGGTGGAATTGGACGACCCATGGTGAGAGACTGGTGGAGTAGGGTGCTCCTCAGCTTTCATGTCAGTGCCGACATCATCCAGGCGGATCAGAACCTCGGAGCGGGCAGCAATGTGTCCAGGAGCAGGAGACACCAGAGCAGAAGTGGCAGGTGGCGACACAAGGGCAGCAGAAGTAACAGGTGGTGGAACAGGGGCAGCAGAAGTAACAGGTGGTGGCACAAGGGCAGCAGAAGTTGCAGGAGCTGCACAAAGGGCAGCAGACATAGCAGGAGGCAACGATGAAGCTGCAGGAGTGACAGTCGAAGCAGGCAGCAGATCAGGTTGCTGTAGGGAGCATGAGAGGCGGGCGAAAAGATGAACGAAATGAGAGAGAAGAGAAGGTATCTGACACAAAAAGATTGGCGTTGTTGAACTGACATTGTTAAACATAAGGAGGGCAAGATGGATCCAGCAAAGAGTAGTAGGACAGAGGTTGATAATGCTGGGAAGGGAACGGGAAGAATGGCTGAGAAGGAAAAGACTGAGCAGTTGAAGCAGCAGGGCAACTGGTACGGTGGAGGGTATTGGCTATCCTGTGAATAGGAATAACCAGGAGGAGCAAGAATCTGCATCATTGGCATGAAGTGTAGAGAAGCCCCAAACGGTCCAGCGAAGCAGTAGACCGTGTGTACACAAGTGGACCAGTAGATGCAGCAGTGTTGGTGTAGAATGCAGGAGAAGAACAGTATTGCAATTACGAAGGCAGGGGATGACGAGAGAAAGGAAGAAGTGAAGGCTGGTAGAAAGACAGAGCAGCGGTAGAGGAAGTGAGGATGTGAATAAGCACTGTAGTAAGGCAGGATGAACGAGAAGGAGAAGCAGTGGTGATTGGAGAAGAGGCAGGAAAGAATTTCGGTGCAGAAGTGTTGAGACGACGGAGAAGAAGAATGCTCGAGAGGAAAATCGTGGACGAGTACTAGCACTTTGTCACGAATCTTCTCAACCATAGGTGATGTAGTGGAGATTTCCCGATGAGCAGTGTCAACAAGGAGGCGAAGATCTTGAGGCGTAGGAGCAGGTGTGTGAAGAACAACAGAAGAACGGGGAGGTGAAGTGGTGAGTAGTGAAACCAGAGCGGCAAGTTCATCGGGCGACAAATTATGGTCCAGGCTGTCAGTTCGGGAAGCAGGTGATCGGTAACGGTCTTGCTCAACTCCAGATTCATAAGAAAATGAGTCTATGGTATGTTGTGAACAGTGAGACGAAACAGAATAATGCCATTGTCGATAAGAGGAGCGGTTAGTGTGGTCAGGAGGGCGGCTAACTCATCGCTTCTTCTTGGAGTCCAGGCCCGAGAAGGCACTCCTCCCCTTACAGGAGTCAGAAGCCCCCACGACACCAGTCGAGGCAGTGGAGGAGGCAGGGCGAGAGGAAGGTGGGTGGTGAGAGAAAGTCTTAACTTCCTCACCCTTGGTCAGTGTTAGAGACTCCTCGACCGAAGGCTTCAGTCCGACTCCCCTCCGGCCAGATCGGGCTTCATGTTGTCGGGGTCCATTCTAGACCCGGCTTTCCGCCTTCTCTAAAGCCTGGGAGCAGGCAAGCACATTAAAACTAGGCTTATTCTAAAGATCGAACTAAATAAAAATAACTTAATAAATTACTTTAAAAAACGAGCTCAGTAAACAGTAATATGTGACTTCGTCGAGTCTGCTCAGCAAACAGTAAAAGCTGTAAAGAGAAAAAATTTCAGAAAATGCGAGGACATTCGAATTTCACATCAAAATCCCCAGATGTAGTTTGCAGGGAAACCAGAGCGTGTTTGCAAGAGTCAAAATGTATTGTATATAGCCTTGTGTGACAAGTGGAACATTAATGGTGAAAAGAAAGTGTAATGTGATTTCTGTACATACTGCGCCGAGAAAGATGCAGTGTTTCGCTTTATTCCATTAGGTAATGTTCATTCGATCGATTAAAACATGTATATTATGCACGTGAAGCAATACTTTCGCTCGCGAGAGGACTACGTGGTAGTTGCGACACTCCTGCGCCATTTATCTGCTGACAGTCGTACTATACAGAAGGAATTCCTATGTTTGTTGTGGGGTTGTAAGGGACGACTATGCAAAGTGAATAGTGTAAGTTGAGTACTAATACGTGCAGAAAAGAATAGCAATGAACCGACATTTTCTTACAAGAAAGTATGTTGATATGTAGTAGAAAATACAGCTTATTGTGATTACTGGTGAAGCTGTGTTGCCCCATATGGCGAACAGAGGAATTATGAGAGAGGCATTCTATTATTTCTGAAGATGGTTTCGGAACGAAAAAACCACTTTAACATAGGTGGTGAAATCGGTACAATTTGGAGGGTCAAAGGATTGCCACACATACTTGCTGAACTAGTGGTAGTATAGTGTGCAGCCGAAAAGGCAACTGAGCTTCCCAGATATGTGTTGTGCAGTAGGCTACAAAACATAGGATGGTCAGTCTTCGGGACGATAAGATGCTGGGAAACGAGCCTCGGCATACTTACCTGGCTCGGGGCTTCTATTGCGGCCCGCTGGCTGCAAGTAAGGTAATTGAGTTTTTTCCTCTCACAGGGCTAGAATAAATTAGAGATTAAGCAAAGAGGTAGGCTTGGCTGTATATTTCCATAGTTTTAAAAGTTTTTTTTTTAACACGACTAGAAGGCATGAGTATGCTTCACGTCTAATTTCCTGATCTTACCGAGTTTAATACCCCATCCAGCGCAAGGCAGGGACCTCTACACTTACTCTTCTCCTCTCCTCACCCACGCACCAGTAATATTGGAGGTGTTGCAGCCTCTGATTCCCATCATTCCAGTTCGCCACACCGATATCTCAACTTCCAGACTATCAAATCGCATGTCAATTTGAGAATTTCATGGTGTTCTACAAGACTGTCATGCCAGAATTTTCACCAGACCGTTTCTGTTGCCACAAACACTGCACAAAGTTCAATCGTCAGTGTGATGCACCTGGGACAACTCATTTATAAACCTTTCTGTAATCACAAATACATCAATTCAGGGTCTAATACACACTATTCCACAGAGGAAAATAATATTTCCACAGGAAACAAACGTGCAGAACGTCGCAGAAAAATTCTGGGATATTTCACCTTTCCCCGCGCTTCATCCCCGCACACAAGTATTGGTGGTGTTGCAAACAGGGAAAGTGAGTTTCGGCATCTGACAAAATATAACCGTACATGTCAGACCTACACAACTAACATAAATGAAGAGTCTGTATCCCTATCTCCGATTTGCATAGGGCACTTTTGCCCTACAACCAGCACAACGTCCACAACAAGCCAGACAAAAGTGAGGTCAAGCCAAGTACTCGCAGGACAAGGGACGCTATAACCAACACAGCCACCATTTTGTAAACACAAAGATTGATGCCAACTTGTACATTGATTAAGTGCTGCTGCCACATGATGTACGAATGTACTAAATGCTCAATTCTTTCAGCCGATAGGCATAATTGCACGATCTTTTCGGAAATAATTTTTACCTTTCAGTCCAGTGTTACAATTATATTATTTCTTAGAAATAATTCTGAAAAATTGTTTCTGCATTGGTTTAACTATCTGTTCGTACATATTATTTATTACAGAACTCAAGATGATAGATACATCCAAAAAAACGTACACAAATTCTGGTCAGCCTAATCAATCCTGTAGCATGTCTTCATTGATTTCAATTTTAATTCAGGGGCCAGGTAGTGGTCGTTCATGCACAAAACTAACCTTGACGCCTCCTCCTCGCAACAAAAAATCGTCTTGCAACACTTCAGGCCCTATCTGTGACAACATACATTTGTCACAAAATGTGGATGAATATAATGAATTTCACCTCAATCTTCACCTACCTCAAAACATAAAAACCAAGACTATCCAAAAACGTCATCATCTATTGGACCTCTCATAACTACCACAACATGTTCACAACCATGTATTATAATCCATTCTGCCATATCAACCAAATCAATCGCACACAAATCCGAACAACACCAATCTTGACATACACAGGAAGGAAAACACCATGATAGATTTTGAAAACTCCCTACTTCATATCTTTTCACCTATCTCTTCAACAGTCAATCGTGTACCATCATGGAACATGATCAACCAAAATCAAGAAACAATGCCTAACACACAATTTATCCAAGACATGGTTCAAATGACACCATCAGAAACACAGCAACATGTGATACCAGAAATAACAAATGAAACAATGAAAAGAATATTAGCAGCTCAAGACACTACAAGTCCACATCAACATTTCAAATGGGCTCCAAAGAAGATCACAACACCATGACCAATATTCTTAAGACCATTAACATTCTTCTTCACACTTGGACCTGCCCTGAAGATCGGAATG
>PNEQ01016792.1:0-25889 GCA_003012365.1 Medauroidea extradentata
TAGTTCTTTTGAGATGTCTACCAGCAGTACGGTTGGATTAACGAGTCATTCTTATCTGACTCCAGTTTGGTGTGGGCCTATATGAACTGACTTGCCCTTGTTTCCCTGCCTACGTATTAAGTGCTCCGTGATGACGTCCCAAGATCTTATGCTCATCTGACTACGGCTCTTCGGCTCGGGCATCTTCGGTGCTTCTCGGGCGGCCTCGTGTTCCCCTCCTTCTTCCCCTTCCCTTCTCCCCTCCCCTCGGCGGCCGCTGCTCGGCTCCGACGGCAGGGGGCAAGTATATTCTGCTGTGGTACCTCGAGTAAGGAGGTAGTAGTGTTCGGTCGCGACCGTGGCGGCACACTCTTGGCGTCTGTGGTAAGTTTCTTCTGTTTCGGTTGTTCATTATGGGTTTCCTCTTTAATTAGTTTTCCCTTTTTTATTACTCACTATTATTTTGTCCTAAGGCGCCGGGGTGTGCAATCGCGGCCGCGAACGTTTCACTGGGACTCGGAGAGAATGGAGTTTTCGGTTAAAATGGGCGTCCATGCGCCCCCTTGTCTCTTTCTGATTGTTGTTTAATGGCTTGTGGCCTTTACCTTTTGTATCAAAACTCTATACTTAATATTTGTGAAACCAACTGTCAATGGAATCCTATGTAACAATTTGTTCAATATACAGCCCTTCGAACATAATTCCTCCCTGACTCATGTTTATTCGTAGTGATAGTCCCTGTGTCTGTGTGTGAACTTTAGATGAGTATGCTTGTGGGGAAGGGGGTTAGTGGAAATTGAGGCCGGACAGCTTGTCCAGGTATCTCGGCCGTGATTGTTCACGAGACCGTGGTGATACGGTCTCACAGTTACGAATAATACTCGCGAGCAAAGCCGCGGGGGACTGCTAGTTGTACATAAAAGTGAGCATCAATTGTGTACAAGAAAGGGAACACTAGCTAGTGTTCTAGCTAGTATCCTACCAAATTAGTTGGTTAGTTCACATGGCCAACTTTCTTGTACAATTTGGTGTTCACCATTACAATTTTGAATATAGGTTTTAAGGCTGCATTTCAAGTATTGGCGGTAAAAAGTGCAATATTTTTGTACCAGCACAAAAATATGCTTCAAATAGTAAACATGGAATTATTGTTCTAGTTGGTCATATCCAGATGTAAAGTGATATGGCATACGATCAGAAAATATTCCTTTAATAGCATCCTATGTTCAGCTAAGACACTACTTATTTCAAAATGCTTCGTATTCATAAGCTATTTTCTTAAAAAACATTCACGCATGCATAAAAATTGTTTGTTTACATTCAACTAGTACAAGAAAGATAGCGAAAAATAGTACCGTTGCTATCCCACACTAGCTAGTATACAAGTCCTTGTATGCTAGTCACTAGTATGCTCGGTGGCCGTTCACATGGTACAAGTTAGCTACAAGTTGAGGTGAACAAGAAAATGTTCACCTTCTTGTACAAGAAAGATGTCCGTGTACACAGGGCTTAATGAGCTCCTACCTGGGTTAACTAGATAAGTTATATTATTCATATTTTTTTTTATGATCGGACTCGCAACCTAAAACTTAATATTAATTTAACTTTTTTTTATTAATTTGTAATGTATAGTAGAACCCTGATTTAACGAAATGCCATGGGACCCGAAAATGTTTACTCTAAATCGATGTTTCGTTAAATACGACTTCACACCCCCCCCCCTCCCACAAAAAAAAAGTTAAATCCTTGAGCATATTTAGTCAGAATTAAGGGTAATTTTTAAAAAGTATATTGGCTCAAAACAATAAAAGAACGCATTTACAGCAATAGGTAAGCAACAGCTGTGAAAAGAAAAAAAAATCGGCGAAAAAACTTCCAGTGGAACGCTCGGTGAGCGTGCACATGGTGTGTTGGACCGTCCTTGCGCATGCTATCAACCACGGTCGTAGAAGAACAGGTCTGGACACTCGCCTATCTAACAATGTATTTTGCTTGACCCCCTTGTTGTTTGGCTGTAGTCCGTCAAGTTACCGAGAATGTCGTACTTTTTGACGCTGTTTTCCGGGCGGTAGGACTGAAACTCCGTCCACTTTTTTCCATTGCTCAATTTATAAAGTAAATAAAGATTGCTGGAGACTTTTCTTAAAATTGTGAGCGAAGAAAGTATTTCTTAAATTGATAAAAAATATGTTTTGATAAATTGTTTATCTTAGCGGAAAGGAAGTGGGCGGAGTTTAGTCCGACCGCCGTAACATCAGCGCCAATAAAACACAATATTCTCGGTAACTTGTTGAACTACAGCCAAACAACAAGGGGGTCAAATATCCAGGCGCATGTCCAGACCTGTTCTTCTACGACCGTGCTATCAACACATGAGAAGTAATGACTAAAACCTTGTGAGCCATAAATATTTCCGTCTCTCTTCGGCCCACTCCACCAAAAAAATTAAAGAAAATCCATAAAAAATAGTAAAAAATTTTTTTTTAATGAAAATTAAAACTGAATTAAAAGTTTGCGAGACAATTGTAAAATATTAATTAACTCGTGTTGGTCTGCTCACTAAAAATGCTTTGCACCCAAGCGTTTTTTTAGCATCGGAGAAACTAATTATTTACGTTTATGGTAATAAATTTGCTGTAAAATGTCTGTATAAATAATATCACGTATCTTTTTTTTTATAAACTCGCTTGTTTTATCACGGGACGCAAGTGAGACTGGGTACCTAGATGCTCGTTCTCTCGCCAGCTGCCAGGTTGAGGATCTAGGTGCGCGCTTGTTATGCAACACAGCATAGCTCGTTCAGCCGCGCCCGCATATGCGTATCTCAAAATCACTCCCGCGGCCAAAGTTGTCAACGAATTTTTTTTGTTTCTCGACGGGTGGTTTAAGTTTTTCTACGGAGAAATAAGTATATACGGAGGTCGATGCTAGTAATTTTAAAGGACTTAGCTTATAATTAATAATCAATTTTAACAAAGTCAGCCAGTTATTAATAAAATTTTGTTTGTTATTTTTTGAAGGTTCCTAAAAATCCTTTAGTTAAATCACTGTTTTCGTTATTCCCGAGTTCGTTAAATCAGGGCTCTACTGTATTACAGTATATTTGTCTGTCTTTTTGTTTTGTGTATTTAATTTTAGCATTAAGATTTTTATATAATCTCAGCACCAGATGTTTAGTTAGGCTAATAACAATGTGGCTTGAGAAATAGCCGAATATTAAGGGGTTGGAGAGTTCGAAAGGAATCTTGGCCCAGCTTCCATGCAGGAATGACACGTTTCGAATTGCTCTATTAAATTTTATGTTTGAACGTCAGCCTAAATTCTGTTTTAGATTTTGAGTGGCTAAGATGAAGTGTTACGTTGAGATGGGACATGAACTTTTGGCAGAAGCATTTATGATTCCCAAGGATATTAGTTTATTTTAATGCACAAGAGTTTTGAAGAGCCAGGCATGGGTAACACCACTGATGCTAACATCGCTGTGGTATGTCACAGTCTAGTTACTTTGTGTCACAAGCCTTCCCACTATATATATATATATATATATATATATATATATATATATATATATATATATATATATATATATATATTTTTTTTTTTTTATCATCTGGAACTTTTAAAATTTAATGTTTGAACTTTGTTTCTCACTATTTGGAATTTTTTTCAGAATATTTATTCTACTTTAAATCTAATTTTGATAGTACCAAGACCATGAGACCTGATTTTCTTAGAACCTTATTTGCCTACCGCACTAAGGAAAATGAGCTACAGCCATGGACAATTTTACGTGTTAATTAGCAAGTTTGTGTTTAATTGTGATGAACTTTCAGTACCCGTTTCGGAACTACCTAAATTTTTAACCTAAGATACTGATTCCGATTCTACAGTTCTTAAACCAGGCCATACATTTAATTTGATCTAATAATTATTAATGTGTGCTTCTGGATTAATTTATGATCAGTCTTAAGTATTTTAATCAGTACTTTAATTATTTTTTGTATAAAGGATTTTACAGCAATAATTTCATTTTCATTACCTTCTTTCAAATTTCATTTAAACCAAGTTAGCATCTTTAAATTTTTTGCTCAAATAGATTTTAAAATATTTAAAACCCTGAGAGAGAGTGGCAGTGTACTTATTTCATAGTACAGTAGGATCTTACTATAGCGAGCTCGCTTATAGAGAGATCTCTATTATAGCGAGGTATTTTTGAGAAACCGTCAAACAATTACAAAATTATTAAATATTTTATGAAAAACTAAAAATTTTTGCACAGCAAGATCATGTGAAGCAGGCTTGCGAAAGTTTCTTGCCTGTGTGAACCAGGCTTGCACGGACTATAGTGACGGTGATTCGTGCCACTTACTTTTGTCATCAGTTTGCGGCGTGGCTTCTGTCCCACTCTTCCCCCCACCCCCTTCCATGTTCCGGCGCACGTGTCACATTTCTTCCGCCGCCTTGCTACCTCTCCGCGCGCACCTTTCTGCCACCCTCCAACTTCAACCCTGCCGGCCAACAAGCACTGCTCTAAAAATAGTATCCCGCCCTTTCTGGATTTCCCCTTTTTTTACATGTCATCCTTTTCAATATTCCCATTGTGTTTTGAGGTCATTGTGCTTTCAACTGTGCTTGGTTTGAGTAATTCTATTTTTAGCTAAACTTAATACTATTGTGCTTAACTATTATTGACAACCTCACGCAATTTTATTTGGATTTCGATTTTGGTAAGTTTTTGGATTACGATTTTGGCTAGCATTGTTGACGACCCATGCAGTTTTCTTGGACTTTGATTGCGATTTTGAAGTGATTTGACAATATGAGCGGTACGAGAAAGACCTTGGACCTCGCTACGAAGTACGAGATCTTGAAGAAGATTGAGGACGGCTAGGGGTCTAAAGCAGATATTGCAAGGGAATATGGCCTTACAACATCAAGCTTGTCAACAATTTTAAAGAAAAAAGATGAGATAATGGCTGCAGTTGAGAAGGAAGGTCGGAACATTAAACTTAAAAAGTTGTGTGGTGCTAACAATGAAGATGTGGAGAAAGCTTTGATTGTCTGGTTCAACCAGATGCGAGGGCAAAATGTACCGATCACGGGACCAATGTTGCGGTAAAAGGCCAACACATTCGCCACAATGCAAAAAGTTGAAGACTTTAAATGCTCTGTTGGTTGGTTGGATCGTTTCAAGAAGTGATACAACATCTCATTGCACAAGATTGTGGGAGAAAGTGCGGCAGTTCCAAGTGGTGCGGTGGATAAGTGGCTGCCTGTGTTGCACACAATTTTGAAACGGTATTCACCACGGGACGTGTACAACACGGACGAAGCGGGTATGTTTTATAACTTGATGCCGGATCTTACACTTGCGGTCAAAGGAGATGCCTGCATGGGGGGGAAACGCAGTAAAGAATGTCTAACAATGCTGCTGTGTGCAAACATGGACGGAAGCGATAAACTGAAGCAAAGTAAGAGAAAATCAAACTGGTTGACCTTGACAACTTCCGCTCACTCTCTGGCTGGCTGGCGGCTGCTTATCTGTGACACGCAAGCACACACTGCATCCCCATAACGTGCCATATGCAGCGGTCGCTCACCTCAGCCCTCTTCCCTTGTAATATTGGTTAACAGCACGCGTTCCTCCGCCCTTTAGCAAGCCAGTTCTATAAATAAAACAGCTGTCAACTGTGTTAATGTAGGTGGGGCGACAAGGTCGGGCAAGATAATGTGTTATGATAAGAAATGCATGACTCGCACGTAAACTTTTTTTAATTTTAATCATTGAAAGTAGGCTGCATCTAGGACTCGATGGCATCTTAGATTCGAGTGAATACGGTATTTTATTCCATAGTCTGATAAGATAGTCATTTTCGTAATTTTTGAAGCAGCCAGTACCGTGTTGTAAATGTCAGTGGAAGTGATGGGGTGGTATGTTGGCCTTTCAAATTGAAAAAAAAAAAGCCTTGAAATACTGATCCTTATTTTCGTTTGTTAAGAATGCAATTTTACAGCGACTACCGTATTTACTCGCATAATGGCCGCATCCTTGTTTTGAAATGATTAAAATGGTATTTTAAAAAATTTGCATAAAGGCCACACCAGTATTTCTCAGTAGGCTACGCTGTCTTGGCCACCCCTGAACAACACAAAAACAAGGTTCAAAGCTCCCGTTACTGTCAACAAGGCTATGACCTTGGGGGGCATCGCCATCTGTGCCTGCTAAGAGTTTGAAAGGGGAGGGGGAGAGGAAGGTCACAGGATGATGCGGAAACAATGGTAAACGCAGCGGACCAGTGGACCTGCAGTCACATCTACCTTCTCTGTTTCACACTCCACTTGGGTGGTCACGGAATGACCTGGAGGGGGAAGGGACGTGAGGTAGTGGTGGTGAGAACGGAATGTGCTGCAGCAGATGATAACTCACTGCGTTGTTGCCAGCTAGTCAGCTTGGAATACAACCCGGCGCTGGCGCCTGGTGGCCCGGCCGGCAGCCGGCACTACATGTGCACGTAAACACACGTTAAGCCAGCTGGTCATCGGCGAATCACAGGAATATTCTTAATATTTCTACGCAATATTAATTAATGTTAACAAGTCAGTCCTGTTAACAAATGCAAATGCAACTTTTTTCCCCACATAATTTTTTTTTCAATTTTTTTTAAATCACCTCATTATGGCCGCACCCCATTTTTTTGGGGCAAAAGTTTGGTCAAATATGTGCGGCCATTATGCGAGTAAATACGGTATTTGTTGCTATTTGGTTTCAGGCGATCACGCCATGCAGCAGCAGCAGCCGCCGGCCATACCGTGCCAAGACACTGCGGCAGAGTGACTGAGTTTTGGACGATACTGTGGCAGCAGAGTTACGTCCCCCGCAAACTTACTTTATGTGTTGATTGCGAAGGGCACAAGCCAACATTTGTAAATAATACATGATTGAATTAATACAAAACGTTAATATTCCCTGTTGTAACAAGTTGAATCAATTTTAGGGCACTTTTTTTGTTTTGGGGGGTCAAAATCGACCAAACTCGTTGACAGCGAGGTCTCGGCAATAGCGAGGTTCGAACCAGGAACCATAACACCTCGTTATAATGGGACTCTACTGTATTTTTATTTACATGTAGAATCTGAACTACAATGATCAAACTGAATTATGTCCTATTGAATGTTTCATGTCAATGTGTTTTGTCCAGAGTTTTATATGATCTTTGAAAGAATTGCGCAATGGGAGTGCATGACCGGATTTAGTTGCTTGGACATACTGGTACTCGATTGCAAAATAAATGACTGTCAAAGAAAACTAATTTTTTGGAGTATGTCCAAGCAACCAAATCCAGCCAAAGTTTTATGTATAATGTTCAGTTACTCAAACAGTATTGTACACTGTACTTATTCAACATACACACTTAAAGGTACTTCCAACCAAACTAACTAATAATTCCTCACATTCACACATTTATACAGAACTGTGCATTACATATAATACAGTCATTTGGAGACCCAGAACATTGCAGTCTTACCTCTTCGGACAACTCCTTTGTAAAGTCACAGTTACTACAACCTTACTGTCTGCTATCGCAGCTATTTGAACTAAATCGGGAAAAGTTGCGACGTGGAGAATGGACCTTTCCTTCTATGTCATTGGTAGTTATTACCCTGCCATTTTATCTTGTTACCTCAGTTTTTTCAAATTATCAAGCTTCAGAGTCGGTAATCTTGAAACTTGACTTCTTTGCCCGATCGACTATCTGGCATCGTCGCCACTACATGTACTTCGCAGTTCTCATCATCATGACAACAAAATTTGTCATCACCACGGTATCATGAATTTTCTGCAATACTCTCGCTACTGTATATGCTGCCAGTTCTGCTGACGCAGCTGTCTCTCTAGTTTATCAACAAAGATTAGTTTTTCCTTAAATTTGGTTAACATCAGGTTACACTTGCCTATAAACACTACCTGGTAGTGTAGCGAGTCGGCTAACTGACGTACTACCGGACCATCCTGGTCACGGCACCAAGATGTAGCGGGTCGGCTAACTGAAGATGAATTGAAGAGGACCATACATTTACCGTCGTTGTTGACCAAACATCCTGGTCATGGCACCAAGAAATGTAGCGGGTCGGCTAACTGACGTACTACCGGACCATCCTGGTCACGGCACCAAGAAATGTAGCGGGTCTCCGCTAACTGAAGATGAATTCAAGAGGACCATACATTTACCGTCGTTGTTGACCAAACATCCTGGTCACGGCACCAAGAAATGTAGCGCGTCGGCTAACTGAAGATGATGTTATCCAAACATCCTGGTCACGGCACCAAGAAATGTGACGGGTCGGGTCTGGAGTATACTACTTACATTGCCGTCAACATATCTTCCACGTGGCCAGTCGTAATCGTATAGTGGTTAACTTAAACAAAAATTTCGCTGTAGGCTACTCAAATAACCTTAAGTTTATTTGCGTGACTGCTTTTATTAACACTTTAAAAATTCAACTTTACAAACTGTAACAATTTAGACTGCAATCATCTCAAATCATAGTCAAATCCTGACGCTCCCGGGAGAGAACAGTTCAACACAGAAAAAAAAACTTGTAAGTTCAAACTAAATTGTTTGAAAAAACCAAAAAGCACGCCATATCTCAATATTACGTTCTCGCGAATGCGAGGCCTCTACTCAGCGACTATAATACAAGGCTGCTCAGCCACCTTGCTCCCACACAGCCCACCAACCGTTCCAAAAAACCATCCTTGTCCGCCCCAGAACACCAAGCACTACACAACCATCTCTGACGACGTCCGAACAATAAGTTACGACTGTCCCCGTCCGCGACTAGGCAACAAGTAAGTAAAATGGCCGACACCGTGGAGCTTGCTCTCTCCCTGCAGCACCTCTAGCGGCCACCCAGCTCACCAAGGTAAAAACGTAACGGAAAATTAAACTAAATTAAATATAATAACAAACTATAAACTTTTATACTTTTAAACAACTTGAAAAGTGAAAATATTCTGAAAACCATAATTACATAATAATTTACAACATAAATTTAAGTAAATTTGAACCACGTGTCCTTTCATTGGCCCAAGCCAGCCCGCGAAAACATATTACCGTCTCTCTCGCACACTCAACGAGCGGCGGCGCACGTGCACTTTGTGAAAAGTAAAAGTATTAGAAAAACGGTTAAAAATCTAAATATAGCGATTCCTGGAACTGGGCAGGCACACCTGTGCCATCCAACTATACTTGCCAACAATACACCCAGTCCTGAATTACAATACAATAACAGTTAAGCTGCAAATGATATTATTCAATTTAAATTAAAACACAAAGCTGCCTCAGCCTAAACAAACCAAATTAAATACATATAAAATTTAACAATTTCAAAAACTGATAGGCGTACAGATAAAAGTCAAACAACAGGTCAACAATACCTCAAAGTAATTATATAGATAATAGAAAATTCATTAAGTCAAACATAAGGAAATAATAAAATAAAAACAGGAAACAAAAAAGACCTAAGTGGTGGGTGGACCGCCTCACAGTAGGAGACCGGCACCTAAATAATGAGCATCGAGAACAACTCCCATCTCGGCCATTTCTGGATTCAGGTGTCGACTACTAAATTAACAGCTTAATTTACTTTTTTCAGACCATTAGGGTTGTACAGATAAACATGTTTACATATTCCCCAAAACACCTAAAAAATTACAATGGGTCTTCGTGTTTGGTATTCGAGTAGTCAGGAATCGATTTACTGAGATGTATAAGGCGGTGGAAAAGTGCGGCAACATTAGTAAATATTACCAATTTGCTTACTTCAAGTGAATTATGTGACAATCGACCATTGTTAGTTAAAAGTATAGTGACTTCTGGTATATGTTCATTGGGATAATTAATCATTCCTGTCAAGTCCCTATAGGTTTTTGTGATGTCAAACAGTGTTTGTGCACCTCTAAAATTTCACTATTTTCCCTGAGTGTCCCACTCTTGAGTTACATGTACATACAGCGAAAATTTCCTGGAAAGTTCTCCCTTCGTTCTACGAGATCTGTCCTCCAAATCTGATTTACAGGTTTTCCACAGATTAGTCATACTTAGAGGCAACTGTTTTTTGTGATGCGCGAAATTGCAAAATTTTTGCAAACAATTATGTGCAAAATTACGAAAGAATTACGCGATTTTTGGCATGTTCAGTAATCCATAGTAACTTATGTTTGATTTGAGATATTGATTACACAAATCGAGAAAATCAATTTTCGACCGCGAAAGCCAGTTTCGAGAGTATCGAAAGAGATATGAAAATGGCGGTTGTTTGGGTTAAGTAACGCAACGTGTTTGTTTCCTGGTTTTAGATGATTCTCGTTTATTTTTGTTTGAAATTCGTAGTGATAACATAAATATTATACCTTTTCATAAGGCAACATTAATTATGAACAAGGAAATTTATGTTTGTAATGATGTGACGTATATTTTGCTAGAATGGGTGTCTCGGAAAATAACATGTAAATTTTCTTCACACATTACGTAAAATACAAGAACAAATGACATAATCCCGCATAAATTTTTCAAATCTTTCAAAGATCATAAATTTTCCAGCAACAAATAAGAGCGAAAATGAGGGTAAAATTGTTACGTCTTAACTAGAACATCTGTAGGCCAAACACGAATTAACAAATTCAAGGTATGTAGGTTATGCTATTCAAAGTTTTTTATTCTTTATGGCTTTTTTTTGGAACTTCAAGTAATTAATACCGATGCAGTGCCATAAAATGTGACGTAAATACATTTATCTCGCAGTTTAATTCTATAGTTGGTGGTTAAATTGTTAGGAGGTTTAACATAACCTAATATTAAGTAGGCCTATTGAATTTTCTGCATTTTTTTTTTATTAGAAAATGTCTAATTTTACTTGAGAAAAATAATACCGATAACACGTTATTCTTGTGACAAATATTATTTTATAAAATTGTATCCCCCATTCCATTCATACGTATTGGTGTATTTTTAATCCTAATCTAACCATAAAATGTAATAAGTGGGTAGATTTTCAACCACTCAATTAACGTATTTGTGTAAAGAATTTAACTTTACTTAAATATTTAACTAAAAGTACGATACTTTGCACACATTCGTTGCCTCCAAATATTTGTTCGATGTTTACAAGATTAGCTAAATTTATGACGAAACAACATGAAAAATAACGAAAAAGTCAACAAAATCACCTCATCAAAATTGACAAAATAATGAAAATATTTTCACAGAAAACAGGTGGCCCTAGTCATAGCTATCTGCGACTCTGCACGCTGAGTATTTATCTGAGCCTGTACCTCAGCTCCCCTGTTCAGCAGTATGCATATCAACGGCATCAAACTTATAGCTAGCTTCCTTCATAGTGTTCTACACTAACTCGATGCAGTTTTGAGTTTCGGTTTCTACAATTTCAAACCTCTCATTTATGAGCTTATCAGATAATTTGGCCCAATATTTTTATGTACTGATCTAATTTTGCCTGCAATTGAGCCTGCATTGCTTCTTAACTAACTTGAAAACTGTCTTGTAATTCATCCCTGAAAGTGTTCTTTGAGGCCTGCATATCTAAATACAGGCTATCCTAACTAGCCAGCAATGCATTTTGAGAGGCCTGCATTTTTTGTGGCATATGCATGATAATTTTCATGCTGGGAGGTTCATCATTATTGCCTTCTGCTACTGCAAAACCTGCTGAAGTTGCAGTCACTCTCGACTGTGTACCAACCTATAATGTCTTCAGCAACTTCATGTACATGCTTGAGCATCATTTCGTGATCTGTCAGGGATCCTTACAATTTAGTAGTTTGATAACGTTTCTGCTATATTATGTATATGTTTTTATTTGTACATACTCAAAGACTGCATTCTAAATTATTAGATTACATAAATCCAGAATTTCCATTCTGATGCTCAACTCTCAAAAATAATTTGATATTGTTGAGTTTTTTTTATATAGAATACACAGCTAAAAAAAAACAGTGAAACTAATTTTTTGCCAAAGATCAGACATTCTAGCTATTAAGTATAGCACTCATTATACAACAGAAATATTTTTTATAATATAAATGTAAAATATTGTACGCACATTAAAAATAAAACATACAAGACACTTAAATAGTAGAAGATAATACAGGCATTGGTTGTAAAGAACACTCCAGTTAACCTTTTTCCTTCATTTGGATAGTACATAGAATATTTTGTATCCAAATGAATTTTCATACTGATCTATGCCACTTCCACAACCTGACACAATAATTTTATATTACATAATGTGCACACTGGGTGATTTCCATGATTTAAAACTTTCTTGCCATTTGTGGACCGTCATACATTTTTGCAATAAATTAATGTTGCTGAAACACTTAAAATTATGCTGTTATCTGTTTTATACTTGACTAGCAGTCCCCCGCGGCTTTGCTCGCGAGTATTATTCGTAACTGATAATATTTACTTTAATTAAAAACCTCTTTGTACACAAGATTGGTACTTCAGTCGTCAAGTGTTAGAATGTCCAAGCGGCTAGTTGAACTAATTCTGCAGAAGGATAAGTAGCTATAGCTGTCCACGCGAAAAGCAGTCTTAAGTTTGTCCCTGCCACTAACAGCGACTTCGCCTGGGCCTTATTTATAAAACTGCCAATTTGAGGTTCTGGGGTAGTTACAGACATCTCAGGTAAGTGGTTCATCGAATGAGAAACATCTGTTTACCCTGTGCACAACCATTGGTGACGGTGCTCTCAATTATATATTGTCAAAATATTCACTTTAACTTTATTGACATTACAAAGTTTCAGAGGGTAAACGTATCGTGGAAACGTATTTGGTGCCCCAAACCTGAGATTAGTGAGATGATATATCGTCGGTTTACTGCCAAAAAAGACAATGTCAAAATGAGATAAAATTATAAAAATGCTAGGAATATGTATATGTTGTTCACGAACAATTGCCCAAGTTTAAAGTCTATTCTAGTTTCGTACTGTTGTGTCACAGTATAGTAACATACCACATTTTTGTTAATATCTACAATTTAATACTGTTTTTAAACGAAATAGCATTTATGACTCAATCACTTTTGGCAGTATACCGACGATATGTCAGCTGATATTGTAGAGGAACCTAAGTGGAAAGCGAACTGCAATTTTACCCCTTTTAAAGACAACATGTAAATTGCACTAATTCGATCTGCCTTATAGTTTTTGCGTGTCAGAATTGAACGTTTGCACGCAGCTTTTAACGGAATTCGAGCCCAGAACCTCCCGAAATTTAGACCTGAGTGACAAACAACTGCGTCATGTAACGTCGAAATAATTCATGAAAATAAAATTTATTGAAAAAAAAAAATATATCTGTGTTCTGGGCTCATAGAGGTTGTACAACACCACGTCTCGATAGGTTACTGTAGTGAAACTCCTGTATAAGTTGTTTCTCCCTGCTCGTTCCTGCTTTTCGGATCGTCTGCCTTGACTATTGACCAACTAAGTTTTATTCTTCTTAATTATGTTTCTTACAAATAAAAAAAATACATACATATTTTTTTTATTATTTACATAAGCATCACTCTAACGCGAACACCTCAATATCGCTACTGGTTAGATAGATATCGTGGGTTGATGGAAAACAAATTTTGTGTTTTTTCACCCTTTTGGGTGTCGAATTTCGAAATATTTTAAATTTACGTCTTAGACATTTGTATAAGTATCCAACTGAAGTGTAAATTACATCGCTAGCCCGTTCAGTTGAATTAAAATCGATCATTCACAAAAAAAAAAAAAAAACACACATCTCCCCTGCACAGTATTGAGAAATCGAATTTCGAAAAATCTGAAAACCGTTTTGCAATAATTTCTGTAATCATCATCCTGAAGCAAAAATTAATTGTATATCTCGATGGGTTCGACAGATATCGAGAATTTATCTAAAACACGTTCAAGGTCTTTTCACCACTTAAGAGAGTAAATTTCGAAAAACCCTTGAACCACGTTTTAGAATACTTTATTGGTATCTCGTGGACGTAAAAAACACAATATTAGCCCGCTGGGTTCAAGATATATCGACGATTAATTGAAAACGCTTTTCACCACTTTTCACCCCTTTTCACGTCCTTAGGTGGCGAATTTCAAAAATACCTGAAATTACTTTTTAGGTATTTGAGTAAGCATCAATCCTAAACAAAAAACACGTCTCTATATAAAAAACTATGGGATCGATATATAGCGAATGTGAGTCGAAAACTCATATTACCCCATTTTTAAACAGTTTAGGGCCGAATTCGGAAAATATATTTTTAATGGTACTTGGGATACTTACAAAAGCACCAATTTAAAGTAAAGAGTACTTCAATATCTCGATTGATTCGATACATATGGAAGGATAATCGAAAACACATTTCACGTATTTTCACCCCTTTAAATAAAGAATTTCGAAACGATTTCGAGTCCTGTCATAGACATTTGTAAAAGTAACCAATTAAAGTTAAAATTACGACGATAGCCAATTGTGTTTCAAAGATAAAGACGATTCATTAAAAACACATTTTGCCCCTTTTTACTGCCTGGGGGTCGAATTTCAAAACAACCTAAAACTACTTTTTGGGTGTTTACGTAAGCAATATTTTGAAATGAATATCAACTCTCTATCCCGAAGGGTTCGATAGATATCAATAGTTGATTGGAAACACATTTAACACCTTTTCAGCCCCTTAAAAGTTGAACTTCGAAAAATCCTTAAATTGGCTAATATGCATTTTTACGAGTGTCCTATTAAAGTAAAAATCACGATGATAGGCCGTCGGGTTCGAGCTCTATCGACATTTCTTCGGAAACACATTTCACCCCTTTGCACCCCCTTAGAGGTCGAATTTCGAAAAATCCCTTCTTAGTGCTTGCCTACGACCTGAAGGGAACCCCCACAAAAAATTTCACGATTCTAGGTCCAGTGGTTTGGGCTGCAGTTTGATATGTCAGTCAATCAGTCAGTCAGTCAGTCAGTCAATCAGTCAGCTTTCATTTTTATATATAGAGATTAAGATTATTTTAGTAAGATTATAATATATTTCTGTGACACTTGCTCTGTGTAATTGTGGTGATGGATTGTTAGTACTACCAATTAAATTGCTACAATTATTTTATGAACAAAAATAATTTTTATATTCTTCTTCTTTGTGGTGATGTCGGTGTAGATAATATAATAGACCACTTCTGAAGCAGACTAAGGAAGCAGGTGCAACAGAATATGTAAGTTTTTGTTATTGTACTACTTACAGCACGATACAAGACACTGGATGGCTTGACCGACTCATTTGTCTCTCTGCTGACCAAGTATTTCCTAGGCTTGGGAGCTGGCCTGAAAAAAATAAGTCTCTCTTTAATAATATATACCACACCCAGATTATACAGTAACATTTACACTCTCTTATTCAAATACAAAATTGAAAATGCTATGACAAAACACAAGCAAAAATACAACAGTATCCAGGCCTCAAGAAACCCTGATATCGATAGATAAACACAAGTAAGTATGCATAGTGCTATACGAGAAAAGAGTATTTCTACCAACACTAACCCATTAAAAATAATGTATGGTGAATGTAGCATGCCCTTTTTCTAGCTTCTAAAGGCTTTGGGGAAAAATTTTTATTAGACATGCCCATCGCTTACGCGAACAGAATAGGATATGGATAAGATTTAATTCAGGTAATGAGAAACATAACAACTTGAAACCATCAATTAGCAACGTGCAGTAGCCAGACTAGTAGCACTTACAAGCAACACTGTCGCTTAATGAATTTAAAGTACAGTATTACAAGCTCAGTATTAAGTCGTTGTTGGGAGAGACAGCTAAGACCCGTGTTGTAGCACTTAGAGGTATTTTGAGAATGATGGTAGAGTAGTTCAAAACATGTTAATGTTTTTATGAGACGTGACATTAATTAGTTTAACACTACACTACCAGATATTTTTTTATTTGCACCACAGAATACATAAGCACCCAACAGGAAGAAAATAAAACACAAGAAATGTGGCCTGCAAAAGGAGAATATCGGCATGCGAGTAAAATCAACTCAAATACAGCAGATCCCTGATTTTACGACTGACAACAGTTCCCGAGAATATCATCATAAAATTGCTGAAGCCATAATATCTAACAAACCTCTTTCACTTTACAAAAAATGTTTATAGTTGTTCCCTTCCAATTGATAGTAGTGGCACAAATGCTCCACACTCACCGTTGTGAGGGGGATGCGGACCAGGTCCCTATCTAACATTTTTTATCTGTGTACATATTTCTTGCTGCTTTCGGTCATACGATGAATCCCTTATGGCACTTTGAATACATTGACAACACAAGTCTTGTTATGTTGTATTTTCTTTGTGTGTATTTGACTTACAGTAAAATATTGCTCAGAATAATGATTCAAACATTCTATCTAAGTAAAGTTTTGTAACATTTAGAATTATTAAGTCATTTCTAAACTTATGGGACTTGTATTACAATTCAAGGAACTCAATTTAATGCAATTGTGAAGTGTGAGGTGTCAAAAGATGCTCCTTTAAATTCTGAACAGATTATCTCCTTTAATCATTTCTGTACTGAGGCTATTTCAGTCTCTTCAGGGTGTTTAGTATGTTTGAGATTTAGCCTAAAATTTGGCAACAAATACAAAAAAATTAATTAGCCTGAATTTAGTCAATATAAATAAAAAATGTAATATGTATAATATTTAAGTAGTGTCGTGTTTCATACGGCACATGGGAAGGCAGACAGAATGGAAATACAGACTTGCAGACAGCCCCAGGTAGTAGGCAGTTTCAGCCAGGTGATACAGTATGGTTTCGAAATTATGCAGCTGTACACAAGTGGTTGTCAGGCTCAGTTATAGCCATTGAAGGACGTTTGATATTCAAAGTCAAGGATGAGCACAGCCGGGAGCATCGACGAAATATGGATTAGCAGCGGTGTCGTAGAGAGCCGCCAACACTCCATGAAAAATCACGTCTAGCAGGACCAGGCCCAAGAATGTTAGCATTCCAGGTTCAGCGATGCTGTGGGACAATACCGGAGCAGGCAGTTATACTGTACTTGCAGGAGGGTCCGAAGACGAAGGCGCAGCCTGCTGTGCCACAGTCAGTGGTCGAGCAATTGACTCTGCAGAACAGCCTGCCTTGCCCTAGTGGTTCCTCATCTGAGACAGTAGTGCAGCCTGTGGAACCAGTGGCAGAGTGTGGGCTGGATTTCTAGCCCATTTAACTTAGATCCAGATACTCCTCGGCATTCAGGAGGTTCCCAGTGGAGCCTGCAGCAAGAGTAGCAGTCCGTGAGTGCTCTACTAGACAACGGAGGCTGCCAAGAAAGTTGCACGGTTATGTAACTGATTAAGGGGGAGGGGGACTGTTGTCTATCTTTCCAGTGTTGAAGGAAGTAGTTGTGTTGTTAGTTGTAAGGTTGATGAGCATACAAGTGTATACCTCAAGTGTATGAATGTACATATGCAGTGCACTATGCTTCGTCCAGTGGCCAGTTCAGCATTGGGTGTTAACTTACAACAGTGTGAAATGAAGTAAAGCACTAAGAAGGGAATATTGTAAGACTTGAAATAGTAATATGTTTCTTTCCTGATTTTTCTGACATTAGCAGTTTTTTAAGGGGAAGGGGGAGAACATACATTAATATGTACACTCGGCCACACAAAAAATGTCGCCTCTCTACAGGCCAGAAATTTGTCTAAGTCCCACTTCGGGTATCTTCGGCAGCGTACAGAGGCACACATCGAAAACGCAACAACCCGACGAGCTCCTCACGACACTCTCGTACCGTTCTTGAGACGCACGTTCAAATCCCGTCGATGGAATAGAAGTTTTTTTTTTACTTTTTCCCCAAAGAAACAATATATTACGAATGACAATATGTTCAAAATGAAATAAGTATATATCATGTATTGCATTCGTAATTATCAAAAACCAAAAATATAAAGCTAAGATTATTCATTTTATTACGTTAATAAAAGCCTAAGATAATTGTCGTAAGTTTGCGAATATAAGATAAGAACATTACCAATTATGGATTATTCACACTGGCATTTTAATCGTTTAGTAATAAAAGAAAAACGAATGTCACCTGGGTCGTTTGTCCTTTAAAATGTAATATTATGAAGCACAATGCATTTAAGATTCTAGGCAAAGTAAGTTATTTCCGTTAAATACTTACACCAAACTTATTACGTACTACATGACATTACAATCGTCATAATAAGTAAACAATAAATTACCGATCATGTATATATATATTTTTCTTTCAATAAAAATCATGCATTTTGCATAATTTACTACAGCATGTTGCGTTAATGTCCAAAAATCAATTATCGTTGCTGATGATTCAAGAATATTCTAAATACCTTTGTTATATTTTTATGTAATGTGCAAATATTCTTTATTTGCAGCATAGTAGTCTGAATCAAATACATATGAATATTCGTAATTTATAACATTATTCAAGATTAACACTACACCGTACGTGTTAGCTTTAAGTGGAATGATGAGATAATTATTTGTGTAAATTGTGATTAGAACGTTAATATAAAAAGTTGATAAAGGTATACATTTGGAATGGAAATTTTAATAACTTTTATTTTATAGGACCTCTCTGGCAAATTAATTAAACATTATATGTTACATCGGTAACCTTGGGTGTTTCTTTCATTGTGACTTAATCAATCATTTAAACCAACTATTAAAACTTCCAGCAACGCTTAACCGTAAGCCGGGAACCCCTTGACATGCAAAGCAGATATTTTCACATGCAACAAATTACGAGATAACATGTGCCAATGCCAGATAAGTAAAGACATTTGTGAAGTGTATACCTTTGTTTTAAAACATACAAATGAATCACACAAAAATTTCTGTAAATACAAAGTTGATTAGATTACGTTAAAAAACAAAAAAGTTCAATGACACTTTAAACACACATGTTAATTGATAAAACGCCTTATTCACTTGCACTGATCAGAAGTTCCATAATTGCACCCTTACCTTTTGAAACATTGTTCGTTCAAGTATATTAAATATATTAATTTAATGGATTGCACAGTTTCTAAATTATAAGTGAAGTATATTTAGACAGACATTTCTTGGTTTGTTTCAGTAATGTAATATAAATTTAGTTTGTGATGTGTTTTATGATAATATTGCTTATGTTACATGCAACATTTCGTTTTAGTTGTGTGTGTACACATAATTTTAAATTGTTACTTTATATATAGAGTTAATTTTAAATGAATTTTTATCCAAAAGCATCAGTGATATTATGCATTTTATATAGATGACTAGCACATCCTGAAATATTTACATGTGTTACGTAAAATGTGTCACATTTTTAATAGTAGTGTTAGTCAACTAGCAAACATATTGGAAATAGACTTTACATATAATTATGTTGAAATTTTATTAGTGTATGTTCACACTACTTTGGCGTCCCTCTACAGCCTAACACTTCTCTTAGTGCATTTATGAACCAAACATTTTTAAACGACGAGCTCGTACCTCTAAAGATAGGCCGCATGACTTACACTTATTGCTATCACCTATTTTGATCATTAAAAAAGTAGTACTGCACTGAAATGTCGTAGATACCCATAAAGGCACTAAGAAATTTGTTAAGACTGTAGAGGGAGGCCAAAGAAGTGTGCAGTGGCGGCTCGTGAGTTGTTTTTATGTGGGGCTACAGATAGTCAGCACTGTACTCTTTTGATGAACGCGCAGTATACCAATGGTAACGAAAGATGTACTCGCTACTGATTCGTTTACGATCACTCTGTAAAATGTGGCACCTACATACCAGCGTGTCAGTGGTTATAGCGTCAACTAGCACTCAACCTGTCCAGTTTGGACTATCTGCAGCTTCATCTGGCAACAACCCACGAGCCGCCACTGGAATTGTGGACATACACTGATAATATGTCAATGTAATTACGTTGTAAGTATATTTACAATATGGTTGGCTGTTAACTAACACGAGAACTAAAATAATGGCATATTTTATGTAAAATATTGCAGGATGTGCTGGTCTGAATCTCGAAGTAGGAACGAATAATCAATATAACAGTACTTATTTATATTTTATTTATTGAGAAAGTGCAGTTGCTAAGTACAGCCATGTAATAAGAAAAAAAATAAATTTGTACGCAACTGATATTTCCGCTCACATTAGGTTAGTGTTAACATACTATTTATTCAGCATGAGATATGAGATAGTTCAATACAATTTTTTGACAAGTCAGGCATAGATTTTAATGCTGCTAAATAACAAAAAAAAAAAAATAAATAAATAAATAAAAGCACTATGCAGTTCCACTGGAAGAAAATTGCATATTTGTTTCGAATAATATGCACTTAGGCCCTAAACAACCTTACACTTCTTTATCATAGTGACTGTAGTTATTACATAAATGAATCAGTGTAATAGATAGAGACTTCTCTTCCCTACCAATACTTATGTTTTAATAACATGCAGAACAATATTCATAAACAATAGAAATCATTGAAACATAATGTAGCAATATATTTTTTTAAAAATATAATACTTGAATTTCTGTATTCGTGATATTTCTACATCAAAGTCGTTTTCTTTTCTTCCTGTTTGACTGTGAATGAGTCTGTAAACCCGTCCACATAAATTATATGATCCACATTAGAACGTGTGGAAGAAACTTCACTTATTAATATCAGAATTGTTATTTTACATAGTTATCCAATAGATCAGTTCTCTACGTTGAATAAACAGTAGCCGTCAGGACATATTGCAATCTTATTATTTGGTTGCAGTGCCATCACGTGATATCTTACAACTTATATCCAATTGTTCCATTCTTATAGCTACAGTTTTCATTAGTGTCGTGACCCAGCGTGTAAACTTCTCAGTGGAACCGAGAATCAAATCTGACGTAAGAACTTGGTCTTACATATATTTACATTTAGGAACCGTTTTGTTTTCTTGGCCCTAGAAACATTTAACAAACAACATTTTTGAGTATATAGATGTATTCCTGAAAAGGACGGATTACATACGAGGGTTTTTAGTATGGGGTCTAGTTACCATTTGACTCCATTACTGAAGTAAGGCGTCTTAACATAGAGTCTACTATATTCTATCCATTCTAAGGTTGTAGCTAATTCAGTCCAGTGAATGACAATAAAATGTTTGCACAGCATCAATTTCACTTGAAATATTGAAATGTACGGAATTAAGATATAATTAAATTGCTTTGATTTATTTCGCTAACAATTATTATTTCCGCTGCAACCTTAGGGTGGCCAGACTATAGACGTCTAAAATAGCCTTCACTCTTAGCAAGTTCTTACCAAGCGTTACAAATTACGTCTCAAGGAGCATCTTACGAGTTGGGTGGGGTGTCTGGCCAGTTTTCTGTCATTGTGCGTTTTAACTCTGCCCAAACATTTTCAGTTGGATTGAGACCTGGTGACCGAGGAGGCCAAGTAATACAGTCTATATCTGGTTGTCTTGAAAACCAATCCTACACGTTGACTTGTGTGAATGGGAGACAAACTTGTTGAAACTTGATCACTCCTTCGGGATTTTTCATTCTGACACTTGGAACAATTATATGATTCATTATATGTATATACTGGTCACCATTAAGCCGCCCTGCGATTCTATGGAGTATCCCAGCTCCGTATGATGACATCCAGCCCCAACATGCCACAGAAACTCTTCCAGAGCGACGACAAGATCAAATATGTTGCGCATCATGTCACTTTCCTTAAGGCCTGTAGACTAACACAGGCTCGTTATTAGCCGAGCTGAAAGTTGACTCGTCTGAGAAAATTACATCTATCCAATCAAGATCAGAATTTAACTCGGGAAAATGCAAGTCTGCATATTTGATAGTCGTCAGACAGCAGTTCTTTTACAGCAGCTCTACTGAAATGTAGACCAGCAAATTTTAATTTCCTTCGTATTGTTTGGGTGCTGCCGGGAAAATTGACCGTCCTTTTCAGTTGTAATGCATTAAGAAATGTATTTATTCGAGAGCAAGCAACCAAAGCTGTGCCTTGCTCCCGATTAGAAACACGTTTTAACCCCGTACCTTGACGCCTACCAATTTGACCAGTCTCGTTATACAGTTTGATCCACCTCTGCGCAGTCCGAGATGACACGCCGTGATGTGCACCAGCTTGACTAGCTGCAAAACCTCCCTCTTCTACTAGAGCAACAACACTGCCACGTACTGACTGTGTGTTGTGCGCCATTACTCGAACAAAGGAGTAAAGTGCGGGACGCCTGTATTAGCAGCTTGTTATGCCAGTACGACAAAATACGATATAACTTATCCGTTAATTAAGTTCATTACCGAACAGTTTCCACTGTAAAAGTTTGTTCTCGTTTTTATATGCATTACGTAACTCTGTGTTAAAATGTATATATTATATGTGGGGAAAACCAGTTAAAAACATAAGGGCGCAAAGTAACACTGGATTGTTATTCACGTGCCATTTTTGGAACATGTGTAATGAACATGTATATTTTTATTTAATTGTAATACTGGCCATTAATCAACAATGTCTCATTATAGCAATATGTAAATACAATGGGCTACACGTATGAAATTTAACATTCATGAAAAATTAATTCACTCTCAAGTACAAAGCAAAATATGAAAATAATAGAATGGATATTTCGTTAAAGATGTTTCATTCAGATATACGGCACACATAAAACACATGAAAACAGCTACATTAAAGTAATTCTGAATATTTACCCATATTTTCAACAGTAGAAATGTGTGTGGAAAACAAAAAGCTGCTGAGGATTTATAAATAGATTTGGAGAGAAGGAAACTACTTAGTACCTAAGCGAATACGTAAGTTTTCATTCCTTCCAAAATGGCGGTGTATAGAAGCTATTTTTCAGAAGTTCTGGGCATGCAGTAACTATTTCAAAAGTGGGTTGCGACCAGAATAAGTACTTATACCGTACACACTGGCCCAAAACACAATTTAAATAAATAAGCCATATGTCCGACCATAAAAACAAACTGTTTCAGACCCGCCAAGTGCCGGCTGGTGTACTGATGGAAGATGTAACAGATGCAGATATTTTGTGTGAAAATGTTTCCGCTAGCGTTTCAAATGTAAGATTTTCTAATGGCTGTAGTTACTTCAAATCACCTGCAAATGTAAAAAAAATCACCTTTGTGGGCTAGATTTTCCATGCTGATAATGTAGATGAACTCAGTAAAATTTGTGAGAAAATTTCATTAGCTTCAAATGTGCAAATCTAATTAACCGTGGCATCTTAATTATAAATCGCCGAGCCACAATAAAGTTGAAATACATGCATTATTATAAAACAACGTAAACTATTCGGGTTTCACACAGCTATTTAGTGAAAGTAATAAAACAATATTAGTTGTAGCCAAAAGCATAACCCATTGCAGTATTAATAAATAAAATACATTCAGGGGTTCATTTTAGTTACTTTAATCATCGGGGGAATTGTTTTCCACTTACCTTTTCGTCAACAAACATACGAAATATTGAAATGTCAATGTTCAAAACAAAAATATGTTACTTTACTCATCTGATATGTTGTAAGATTTCCTCATTTTACGAACAAAGCTCCTTAAATATAATATCAAAATATACTGAAGTTTATATATATATATATATATATATATATATATATATATATATATATATATATATATATATATATATATATATATATATATAAATAGCTACTATCATATGATACACAAATAAAATTGATACTAAATTATTAATTAAACAAAGCAAGTTAAATCTGTCTAAATATACTTCACTTGCATGTTTTAGTAAAAGCGCACTCCATTAAATTAATATATTAAAAATACTTGAACAAACAATATTTCAAGAGGTAAGGGCAACTATGGAACTTCTGATCAGTGCAAGTGAGTAAGGCATTTTACCAATGAACATGTGTGTTTAAAATGTCACTGTACTGCTTTTTTTTCTAAAGTTATCTAATCAACTTTGAATTTACAGATATTCTTGCGTGATTCATTTTGTATGTTTCGTATCAAAGTTACACACAACACAAATTTCTTTAATTATCTGGCATTGGCACCCGTTATCGCGTAATTTGTCGCGTGTGAAAATATCTGCTTTGCATGTCAAGGGGTTCCCGGTTTAAAGTTAAGCGATGCTGAACGTTTTAATATTTGGTTTAAATGATTAAGTCACAACGAAAAAAACACCTAACCTTGAAGGTTACCAATGTAACACATAATGTTTAATTCATTTGTCAAAGAGGTCCTATAAAATAAAAGTTTTTAAAATTGACATTCCAAATATATACCTTCAGTTCTAATCGCATTTTACACAAATAATTATCTTATCATTCCACTTAAAGCTAACACGTACGGTGTAGTGTTAATTTTGAATAATGTTATAAATTATGAATAATCGTGTGTATTTTATTCAGACTACTATGCAGCAAATAAAGGATATTTAAACATTACATAAAAATATAACAAAGGTATTTAGAAGTCTTGAATCATCAGCACCGATAATTGATTTTTTGGGCATGAACGCAACACGCTGTAGTAAATTATGCAAAATTCTGTCCCTTTGCGGCTTCGCCTGCGTGAACTATAGAAAAGAGTAACTAACTTTTAATTACGTATTAATTGGTGGTGTTACTATATTCTCAGTATATCATTAAAAATCATTAAAACAACAAATACAAACAGCTTTATCCAGTCTTCTTCGCTGAGCGTACTTTAATTGCAGAACGTCTTTGTTTTTAATTCATCTTTATTTCTCTACTAGCAGTCCCCCGCGGCTTTGCTCGCGAGTAATATTCATAAGTGATAGTATTTAATTTAATTGAAAAAACCTCTTTGTGCACCAGGTTGGTACTTCAGTCATCAAGTGTTAGAATGACAAAGCTGCAAGTTGAGCTAACTCTACAGCAGAATAAGTAGCTATAACTGACCACGCAAAAATCAGTGTTAAGTTTATCCCTGCCACTAACAGCGACTTCACCTGAGCCTTATTTATACCACTGCAAAGTTGACGGTGTGGGGTAGTTATAGACTCGTAGATATAAGATGTTGATTGAACAAAAAATGTCTGATTTACCCTGTGCATAACCCTCTATTACATATTTTCAAAAAAAATTACTTGAACTTTAATGCCTTTTGACAATTTTGGTGGGAAAAGGTTTCGCGGAAACGAATTTGGTACCCCAACTTTGGGATTAGTTAGATAATATATTATGTGAGCTGGTGTTGTCAAGTGTCCTATGTGGAAAGTGAGCTGTATAGTCCATTTTAAACCTTTTAAACGACTACATGCAAATTGCAATAATTGGATCTGCTTCGCAGTTTTTGTGTGTCAGAATTGAACGATCGCACGCAGCTTTTAACGGAATTCGAGCCCAGAACCTCCCGGAATGTAGACCTGAGCTACAAACAACTGCGTCACGTAACGTCGAAATAATTCATGAAAACAAATTTAACTTAAAAAAGAAAATATTCATGTCCTGGGCTCATAGAGATTGCACAATACCACGCATCGATACGTTTTTGTAGCGTGAACTCCAGTATAATTTATTTCTAGCTGGTCGTACTTGCTTTTCGGATCGTCTGCGTTGAAAGTTCACAAACTTAGTTTTATTCTTAACACATTCGGGTCCACACTCGAGCATAGCTCGAGCATAGTATTTTGATGCAATGAACGGCGCTCGAGCCCAGCTCGAGCGTATGTTACTGTGGCTTGATATGCGCTTGCTCGAGCAGAATTCGATTATGGATTTCCAGGCGCACGTCCTGCTCGAGCTAGTTTTTCCGTCTGCCGCTAGATGGCAGAAGCAGTAG
>PNEQ01016793.1:0-25893 GCA_003012365.1 Medauroidea extradentata
GCGGTTACGGTTATTTTCATACGGCTACTTTACTGTCGATGTAGCACGGGAAGGGCTGAAGAGGAAAACATGAGCTGCTTGGCTATCACTGTTGCTACGCACGCAGTCGATGTACAGAGCAAGCTATAGGCTGTTCACGGTAAAGTGAACACTTTTCAAAACTATTTCCATGAGAACAGCAATCAATAAATATATTTTGCAGTGGTCGCGGACGTAAAATTTCAGTTGAGTTTAAAATATACGCTATGTCTAATATAAAAACGGAAATGTTTATCATAAATAGGCGACGGAAGAATGCAAATCGGCCGAAAGAAAACAGTAACTAGGTGCTCAAAAGTGTTCATTTTACTGTGAACAGCCTTTACGCGTAGGCTGTAGACAGTGCGCGTGATGTGAGTAGGAGCAGAAACTGAGAGGGAGAAAGAGGACGGAAGAGAGATGCGTCATCACGTTACCTGCTTATCTTCGGTGTTGTGTACAAGGTCTAACTTACCAGGCGCGTGGCCTACCTATCCAGGCGCGCTGCGCAAATGTATTTCAGGAGACGTTTTTAGAGTTTTTCGCCGATTTTTTTCTTTAATAGCTGCGACTTATTTATTAACGGACACCACCTCTATTATTATGCACGCTTACAAAACATCATTCCTACTTTAAATAGTATTTTTAATACATGCACTTTTCGATTTTAATTTTTTTAATTTTTTTTTGAAGCGGATTGAGAATATTGTCGTAGTTGCGTTGTTGTTGTAGTTGCCGATGTCGTAGTAGCGGGGTTCGACTGTATCATGAAACTGATTACTCTTACATAAAAATCAAAGTCAAAAGTCCCGATTCGGTTACTTTCACACTCAAAAAAATACTTGTTAGGAATGATAACAGTTAATGGCAAAATTATATACCTGTACAAAGATCCTTAATTGCTTTTCATAGCCTAACCACATGACAACATGTTGAATAGTTTTCAAATGAAATTAGGATTGTTAAAGGTCTGCACACCTCTTCACGATTCTAGTAGACTGCGCCCTTAAGGTGCTGATTTTATGCTGTGTTAAGCATTTGTGATCTTTTAAAACAAATGGTACAACCGGATAATAATGTGTACTTCCAAACTTCTCAAAACATTTTCAGGGTAACTAGCAAAACCTATAAAAAGATTCCCTGAATTTTCCCTGACTTTTCCAAGTCAGCTGCTCCTATTTCCCTGACCAACAAAATATCAATAAAATTAACCAGGTTGTATTAATCGCGGCAAAATTTTTTTTGGGTAAATATTAAGAATCGCTACCCATCGTGTACCGGCCAAACTATTGATTTCACACATATGTTTTAATTATAAAAATGTTTTTAGGGACATTGCTACGTAAAAAAACTTTTTTGTTACGTTAGGATAAGTTAGGTTAGGTAACAAATTGTTTATGAAGGATTACTACTAATGTCTCCAAAAGCCTTACGTAAAACTTTTTGTTAGGTTGCCTAATTTAGGTTAGGGAACCTAACCTGACCTAATTTAATGTTCGTAACTTAATTTAACTTAAACTAAAATAACCTAACCCAACTTAAACTAACCTAACAAAAAAAAATTACATAGGACTACGTACAATGTCTGTAGAAACAATTTTCATAATAAACTATACGTCTAAAATCAATAGTTTGGCCAACACAATGAGTAGTGATATTTCCCTTTTTTTGTGAAGATGAACACTACTAATCAGCGTAACTTCACCTTGCAGAAATTCTATCATATATTCATTATTTACAAAGCAACAAAGTAATAGGAATATTCAAATACAAAAATTTTCACTTATGTCAATTTACTTTCCACTTTTAAAATGCTGCTGTTGTGAAGTTATGGAGAGAAAAGCTCACGATACCAGAATTAAAAGCATTTAATAAGTTGTCTAAAAACAGACGTGTAATGCCTGGTCACTACTCCTTCAATCTTTGTTCAATGATTCATCGAAACAAACTACAACTTTCTTCCCCTTCTAGCAATTAACTCATTTCATCCACGAAATACGACGCGACGCCAAGAACAAATGTGAGGTAAAAACCTATCTTACCTCGCTGTAACTGAAATTTCTATGCTGTGACACTAAACTGGAAACATTGTTGTTTCACATGGTACAAATTTGAAAAAAGCATCTAGGCCTACCTTCACAGTTTAAACTCCCAGCCTACTTAGGGATTTCTGCCTTCAACAAGGCTCATAGCAGAACGCCGGCCCATGTTGCTTAAAAAAAATTAACATTGCACGAATTGCACCTTGCACAGTTCTCTCCAGGATCGTAATTCTAGTAGTAGGATTGGTTAACCAATACAGTCTGTTTCTTCCGGTCATTACTGTTTTCCCTTAATTAATTATGTTGTGGAAATAACATTCATTGAACATACATTTCTAGATATTTGTAATGCACTTAATCATTTTCAAAAACACACACGAGATCACGTCACGATATGCTGTAACTTTTTAACACACCGTCACTGCACGAGCCCAAAGTTCAGGTGTGTCCCTCCCACTACGCGGTACGGTGGATAAAATACAATTTAAATGAAAATCCACGGACTTCAGACATGGTAAGAAGATGTTAATACTCCTCGCACGAACCAAAGAAAAAAATATTCGCGCCACGCCAAGTAAACAATAAACAACAGACAACGTATCAGCACGCCGTATGGTAAGAACAAAAGCTAACTGAGAATCCTATGTTGCCAAGTCCACACCGTCAATTTCAACAATGAACTCTTGGGGAAAACACTACAACTGTTTAAAACCCACGTTATTAACTAAAAATGCATTAAAATTTATGGAATTTTGAAAATTGGTATTATGTACCAAGAAAATTGTACGTTTACGCGGAAATGTTCGTTTACCAAATTTTGAAATTCCAGGTTTTTTAGAGAATTCCCCGACTTCTCCCAACGTCTTAAATTCCCTGACTTTTCCCGGTCGCTCGCCAAGCTGATTTTATAGTGCAACATCTAATATCCTGACCTAGACCGAACTGTGACACTTAAGTCACTTTTACCCACTGTTAAGTTATACTTGTCACTCCTAATGCTCATGCAGCACTACAGCTGTAACTCCTTGACATGCAAAAAATGATAAACACATTTTTGCATACTCGTAAAAAAATTTGCATCAGCAGCTGCACATTTTATCGCTGCAGATCATTAGCAGAGTTATGAGTCAGTGTATGTACAACTTTAGTTCCAGGTGAAAAACTTTCTCAGGGTTACAATATATTCGACTAAGAATACATATTCACAGAGCATTTTTTATTACTGTGACTAGTTCCTAAACTCAAAAGAAGCACACACTTTGCCACATTCTCTGTACTGGTTACAGTAGAGTGCCGTAGTAACTCATACATGATACTCACCCCGTGTTTGGAAGAACCAGTTTTGGGAGGGAAATGTGCATGTGTTAAGTGTTTACTGTAATTCAATTTTGCTTTTAAGCTGTAAATGGCAACTGGCTTGTTAAAAAATAAAATTCAAGCTGAAGAATGTTGTAATATTTTTTACTGCAAACAGCGTTATTACTACATATATACTTTCCTGGTACTTACCTAATTCATAAGGCACTACCTGTTAAATTAAATCACTACTCTATTAAGTTTTAAAAATCAGTTTTATATCAATGACATACAAACTCAAAAAAGCAAAAAAATTCTAAAAATATCAATTTTTTTTGTGCAACAATAGGTTGGTTTAAAAATCCAAAATAAAATAAAATATGAAACTAACAGCAAAATGCCACAAAAGGAAACAAATCAACAAGTCCGCCATACTTACACAGCACATACACTCACGAAGCTCCTGCTCTTTCACAGTGAGTTTCTTAGTCAATGCACACAACTCTCTCTCTTGTGTAATGCACCTCAATTCTTTAGCATCTAGTTCGTCTTTCAGGCGTTCACATTCTGCCTGCAGACAGAGTAATCTTTGCATTTTGGCTTCATTCCTGCAACATATACAAATAATCAAGAGACAATACTAAGCAGCATAGTAGAAGATGACCTATATACATGTTATAACAGACACAAATACACTGAGCAATGTTAATGTTGTCGACATTATTATTATTATTATTATTACAGTAAAAAATCATAATATTCCTGCATTAAATTGTTTCATCAGACCCACCATTTAATTAAGAAAAATACTTTAATATCCTGCATATAAAAAACAATGCCAACTTTCACTTCCTGCAAGTAACATCACTTTATGCTCAGGTGAAAACTTCGACTATCAAAGCTCTTGACAGTTAACTACCTTTATTAATACAAACAAACACATGTTCACAATTCAACAAAACCAAATAAATGTCCATTTTTGAATACTTTAAAACAGAAAATTACTTTTTACTATATATTTCACTGTACTCTACCAATGTTTTGTGTATGAAGACCACACAGCCAATATAGTAATAACAAAATAAATGTAAATATAGCATGTAGGTATTAAGATAATAAAATATATGGAACTTCATCTACACATCTCTATTGAGGCTTAAAAACTATGAAAAATAAATACAACATATAGAGTGCACACACACGCACGCCCACGCAGGATATTTCGACGTGCAAGGGTCAACAATGGACAATGTGAGGACAAAGCCTGTGAGAATACTATCTACGGGTAATTACAAAACAAAGAGTGACAGTTATGCTGGGTTAGCAGATGAAAATGAAGACAAAGCAGAGGGACAAGCCACCACACATCATCCTTAAAGAGTTCAAGAGAACAGATGGGTGGACTCTGCCAAGACCCAAGACTGGATTAAGCGTGTGTGGTGCAGGAGACCAGGGGCACTATTGGGCCACACAGGCATGCATGTTTTGAACTCATTCTGTGGCCATATTATTCCAAAGGTCTTTGCAAAAGGAGAAGACAGACTTGGTGGCAATATCACATGGGACGACATCCCAACTACAACATTGGATGTGGCAGTAAACATGTCTCTCGAAGTCGAAATGAGAGTTTTTGTACAACTGGTTTCTCTGTGACAACCACCCGACGACGACGACAATGATGCACCTATATCAGAGTAACACAAGTGGAAAAAAACTCTTAGTTTCAATGCTATAAATATTTTCATAATGTTTTCTTTTGACTTTAGGGGTGGGCCATTCAACAGCTTTTCAAATACAAGTACAGTCAACTCCCGATTCAACCAACCTTCATGGTTCCTGTGAATGGGGTCGTTATTTCAGAGGGGTAGTTATTAGAATTTTTACCAAATTTCAGTGACCCCAGATCTATAAAATGTCGAAATTTACAGTTTTTTTTTTTTTTCAAATCATTGAATCAGCGTTCATTTGTCTTTTGCGCAAAAATTATGTGTTTTTATAAAGTGATACAAATTTATTTTGAAAAGCAAACATTATTGTTAAAAGTATGCCACTTAAGTGGATCTACAACCTTTGTTTGGTTCAATATAAATCATAAACATCGCCGGTAACAAATTCCTGCGGCCGCCAGGACTGTTTTTGGAAGTTATTTGCAAGAATGTTGCAATTAAGTTTATTGAAATAGTAATATTTAGAATTATGTATTTTGAAATAATGAATACTCTGGAAGACAATATACAACCTTTCTGTAGCTCAACATCAAGCATGAAATCATAACGAAACATGAATATCGCCAGCAACGTAAATTAAATTAAGTTCCAGTAATGTCAGCGATTTGAAACTATTTACAGGGTGCTATCGCAATGTTGTTAATTGAAACAGTACTTTATTTAAATAGTGTCGTGGACATCTAAAACTTTTCTTCGACACATTAGGCACAAACTTTGCCGGCAATGGTAAATCTAGCTGGCACAACATAAGTTTTAATAAAGCTGTATGCATCCTGGGAACTTGTTTACATTAGAGCAGTGAGCGACCACACAGGCATGAACGATAATGCACGGACCTAACTGGAAACTGGTTAGTTCAAAAACATACACAGTGTGTCTAACCTGCGTGACTTGTGCCACTTTTGACCACTACCTAGTCACAGCTCCTAACGCTTGCTCAGCAAATGGGATGTGGTGATAACACTACCACTGTCCTTGTTATGCAGTTCATTCTTCTCTAGCTCGGCCAGCCGTGCGAAAATAATCTGCTTGTGTAATGATTCTACCGGTACTTTGTGCACAAGTTTTATACACCCTTCGCTGATGTGCATGGAGAGGGATTTGATACTCAGTTTCAATTTGTTCACCAACAGTAAACAATTAGCAACGTCAAGATGTTGATCATTGTTAATAAACTTGGATAACACATTCATAGAACTTTAAACCTACACCGGTTAACAATGTTTTTTCTAATTTTCTTTACACAGACATATCGTAGGCTTATTGGAAAAAGTTGGTAACTAACAAAAACAAGTTTCTGAGATCATCTCAAATTAAGTTACGAATGTCTGTTAAAAATCAGACGCAAAGATTTTGGGAGTGTACTTTGTAATTGTCCATTCTTTAGAGTGTTGTCATATATTATGATTCCAAAATGATTTTAATGATCTTCAAAGTACCCAGTCCATGCGGCACAAATTTTTTCCAGACTATAACATCGTCGGCTTAGTGGAAATGGTTTGTAAGGGTACTTACATACTTTTTCCTGGTTAGTAGTATGGCGATATAGATATTCAAACAATGTTTAAAATGTATCTGAAAGTTTGTATTGAAATATGTAACTAGGTCAATTATTTTCTGTGCATTTAAATATATTATAACATTTTGAAAACAAAGGTACATCACACTAATTTAAAGGATAAAAACCAATACAAAAAACAATTATCTTGGGATGTACTTACTTTTTTTCTTGGCTGCCATGGCAAAATGAAACTATAATGATTTCTGTTGTTGTACAACCATGTGATTCATCTAAATACCTTTTTTAAAGTTATTAATACCTAACAGATTAGCACAATAGTTACATTGCATTGTTATTAGGTACTCAAGCCAACAGTTATTTTTGGATTCAATAAACCATAGCTTCAATCAATCCAATCATCTTCCTCTTCACAGTTGTCTTCGACAGCTGGCATTGGAACAGTACTCTTCTACAGTAGAGCCCCGATTTAACGAATTCGGGAATAACGAAAACAGCGATTTAACTAAAGAATGTTAAGGAACCTTAAAAAAATTACAAAAAAAAGTATTAAATAACTAACTGACTTTGATAAAATTGAATGTTAATATTAAGTTATATAATACAGACCGCCGTATATACTTATTTCTCCGTAGAAAAGCTTAAACTATCCGTCGAGAAACAAAAAAAAATTCATTAAAATTCGTTGAAAACTTTGGCCACGTGCTCTATGGATTAATTCTATTACCGATAGAATGCAGTGGTGTGCAGCGTGATTATTTACACTCGCGTCCCCTCCTAAAACGAGCGAGTTTATAAAAAAAATACATAATATTATTCGTGCAGACTTTTTACTACGTATTTTTTACCGTAAAAAATTTGTTTCTCCGATGTTGAAAAAAAGGCTCGAGTGAAAAGCATTTTTAGCGAGCAGACCGAATGAGTTGTTTCACAAGCGCGGCAGCAAACAAGCTATAATGGCCACCGCCAGGCATATATTTTAATTATTATTTTACCATTGTCTCGCAAACTTTTAATTCAGTTTTCATTTTAAGAATTTTTTTTTACTATTTTTCATGGGATTTTCTAAATTTTGTTGGTGGAGCGGGCCGAAGAGACACGGAAATATTGACGGCTCGGTGGTGTTAGTCATCGCTTCTCATGTGTTGATGGCGCGCGCAAGAACGGCCTAACTCACCATGCGCATGCTCGCCGAAATTACACTGGAAGTTTTTTCTCCAATTTTTTTCCTTTTCACGGCTGTGGCTTACCTATTGCGGTAAATACTTTTCGTTATTGTTTTGAGCCAAAATACTTTTTTAAAAATTATGTTAAAATCTGACGAAACATGCCCGAGGATTACATTTTTTTATTTTTGGGTAAGGGGGGGGGGCGTGAAGTCGGATTTAACTAAACATCGATTTAGAGTACACATTTTCGGGTCCTATGGCATTTCGTTAAATCGGGGTTCTACTGTAGTTGGCACTACTTGGAAGACTCTTGTACCATGCATGTAATTCGTGGAGAATTACTCCAGATGTGTATAGACGTAGAAGATAATTTTTTTCTTTCCCTTAGAAATAGGTATCACATTCATGTACTGTACAAAGTTTTGAGACACCCCGGCATTGCGGATGGTCTTCCCCATCCTTTTACATAAATTGTAACCTAATCGCTACTGTAATCATATCTGTATTTTATTATGTGTGGGTTCTTCTTTTCATACTTCAGGCATTTGATACTTAGCCAGCTGACAGTGTTGCCAAATTAATCTGAGGTGGTGTTTTTTACTGATTGTGATGTAAAATGAGCTAGGTCTTTCATATCGCTGAACTTGAGTTCTGTAGCATGGTATGGAGGAGCATTCCGTCTTTTTCTAGGTGAACGAGCCAGAGTAAAAATATTTAGCCAATCCAGCATGGAGAAATCCGGTACATATTTTTTTGACTTCCAATGGCACTATGCATAGAATCGGCTTCCACGTATGAGTGCCCTGATTCAAGAAATTTGTGCTCAATTGTCTCAAGATGGGATGTTTGGACAAAATTTAAAAGCAGCGCAGCAATATTTTTATTTATATTTTGACCACTGCATGCATCTAAAAAGAGTGATAACTCTGTCACAGTTTCTGGTATTTGCTTCAGCCACTTCAGTAAACCACTTCCTATCTCAGCACTACCCCTCTTCCCGTTAAGTTCACTCCAGGCAATACAGTAACCTTAATTCGGAGATCTAGCCTCAAAAAATTGTAAAGTTAAACACATTAATTTTTCGTGTGTAGTACATTTGCGTAGAATCTGATGAAGGAATTTGCAACCCACTTTCTAAATCGAAACTTGCTGACAAAAATTTTGGATTATTGTTGCATCTTTCTTTGTCATTAGCTTTCTCATTAAGTGCACCTACAATTCTTTTCTTGTGCGCTTCATACTCCTGTTGCAAATGGTTCATATGCTGTGGTGTAGCTAAATCATTTTTGTGCAAGTGGAGCACTGAACTTTTTTACGCTTAAAAATGAATCATTGTAATTATCCATATTCATTACTGCCAATTTCACAGACAAAAAATATCACCTAATCCATTAAGGCCTTTGGTATAGTTGCAGTAGCCAGGAAATGTGGCCAAGAAATAATAAATAAACACACAAAGTTTTTCCAGAAAATGTTGTCGCATATTTCATTTTAAGCCATACTAGCAAAAGTAAGTAAGTGTACTTACCAACTTTTACATGCCTAGAACAGTGTTCCAATAGACTTGCAGAAAACAAGGCAAGACAAAACTGCCAAAAGCAATTGTAATAATTCTTGCAAACTTTTTCTTGGCAAAGATATTTCCCTTAGAACTTCAGCTGTGGTGCCAACTCAATTTCATTAAAAAAGTGGACTTGCCAACTTTTTCCACTAAGCCGACGATATACAAGTGAGTCTGCAGCTGCTATGTACGATAAAGCCGATTGAGTGTGCGTGAGCGCGAGCGCACGTGTGGACTAGTGACTCACACCAAGACGCACTGTTGTCAAGTTTCCTACTGCCCTATGCCACGCACATCTGAGACATGCACCCGACATTTGGTAGTGTCAATTGTGAACTGTCCTGCTTTCACTTGTGAAAAGAATAATGATTTATGAACATTGCTGTGTACATATAATTATATGACGTAATGTTAATAATATTTATTTATATTTAATTAAAAAAAAAGTAACAAATCTTAAATAAACATGATGTATAATCATAATATCGCAGGCATAAAGACAGACTACCTTATCCAAGGTCACGAGAAATCAGTGGCAAAAAAGTTACAGCATGCACGTGATGAAAAAAGGGTGAGCGAACTGCCTTATTGGAGTGGTTGGCAGATGAAGGGAAAGAGGCAGACGAGTCGCTGACCAGCCAGGGGATGGGAAGGGGTATTCGGACCTGCCGGCTGGCCATCGCGTCGCGGGGGGGAAGGGACAGCTATGTATATTTTTAGAACAAACATGCCATGTGCAGCAGTACAGTTTTTGAGAAATAACTGCAATCATATGCGGCCATAATAAATATGTACAATGCCTTTTAATGTTATTTTCTTTGAATTAACTATTTTAAGCTTTTTTTTCTCTCCACGGTTCGTGGAAAAAGGATTGTTACTTCGAGAGGGTCGTTATTCCCGGGGTCGTATAATCAAGAGTTGACTGTACATATATGTTTGTGATATGTACATATGTTTACACCAGTAAACAACAAAAAGGTAGGTTTTAATATAATTTCACAAAATTTATGTTAAAAATAATCCTTTACATTTGTCTGGCCTCCTGAAACTGCAGGTTGTCATATTAAGGATTGGCTTATATTCGGGCCAATGCAGTACTTTATAACACATAACAGGGTATCACAAGTTTATGGATGAGTATTTGAAACTTGGTCACATGCAGGGTTTATTTACAGCAAATTAAGAACCCCCTCAAAATAGCACTGTAATGCATTCTCAAAAAAATAGCGCAATAATCAAACTGGCGCTATTCATAAAAATACACGTTTACAAATTAATAAAATTGTTTGCTGACCATGAAAAACAGTACATGTTCACTGTACCACAGTACACATTTTCACCAAAAGCCAACTTTAACAGTAATAAGACAAGCAAGTACACACCCAGAAATGTCTGTAACTAATTATAAAATCAGAAGAAATCTATTAACTATGAAACAATTTTGCTTTAGCTACACATTGGCACATTTGTTTCCTGCCAAATTACTTCAAGAACAAATTGTTCATGCTAAAAACCTCACGAAAGAAAGAGTCATGTGAAGTAAAATGGTTTAGGATGTACACTGACAAGGCAATGGCAGTTTAGAAAGAACAAAATTTGTTTGCTCATATTGTGCAAGGATTAATGGACTACCTACCATAAAGCAAAATGTAGAATAGGCTGTTTACATTAGCAAACACCAGAGATTTAGCAATCAGTTTGCATTTATTTTCCTGCAATTGTGCTTTGATTACTCACAACTTTGAGGGCCGTATCTATAAACGGCTTTCGAACGACAACCAACTGCTATCCCCATAGAGAAAGCATTGGTGAGCAGTTGGTTGTCATTCAAAAGATGTCTATAGTTTCGGCCCTAAGAATTTCATTTGCAATGATACACACATACACAAATGTCGTGCATGTTGCACATAACAGCAGTATAAAACATCCATGTAATTCATTGAGAGTTTACTTATTAACTTCTTAACCAATAGCGAGAAAGTAAAAACATACTTCATAATTTGTTAACTAATAAATTGAAAGAAAAAGCAATACTTTGAACTTCTGTCAGCACTGCTTCAGACTATAATCACAGTAATTTTAACCATTACATCAAAAAAGGATCCTTCAAACAGAGCTCCTCCTAGAGGCAAACAATGAGTATGCAATAAACTACAAAATATATATATATATATATATATATATATATATATATATATATATATATATATATATATATATATATATATATGTTTGTGTGGATAGAGAGGTACTTGATGTATGCAAGTATAAAAAAGCACACCTACTGTACAACTTACAATAGTTTTGTTAAAAATTTCAATTACAAAAATTTTGTGATGTTAATGCTTAGAAAAGCAAAGTTATCATTCTATTAATAAGCAGCTTACTTTGCAAGATCATCTTTGCATGCTTTGTAGGAGTCGCTGACCTCTGTATATTCTTCACTGAGATTGGCAACAGTCAGTTGTAAATCTTTTATCTTGATTGACAGCATTCTGTTCCTTCTTTCAAGTTCCTCATTCTTGACCCGTAACTCTGTCTCGTCACTAACAAACAAAACACACTATTGCAGACTATTGGATGTTAACATGTTTTTTAACATAAAAAAGTTAACGTACACTAACACTGATATAATACAGAAAAGTATAAATATTAAACAAGTTTTCTATGCAGTTACCTATTTCTATACACAGTTATATTAGAAACCTACATAAAACGTTAATAATTTTCTTACTTATAAGTGCTATTAATTTTTTAAAAAATTTACATAAAATAATTTTTGTACTACATTCTAGTATTTTCTTATTCAAATAAAGTTGGCTAAATTTGATAAAATGTTTCAAGTTCAGACATTTATTTTTGATGTAATATAAACTCAGAATAAAAATTTTAATTTATTCAACATTATTAATTTATGTTACATGTCGGGTAGTTCCAAAACGAACAGAAAGAACTGTCTACATCAATGTAATATTCCATCTTGTAAAGCTGGATTGGATGATCTGCTTTCTGGTAACAAAACCCTTGCATAAACATTTAGTTGTATACAACATCCTCACAAAAAAAAAACTCTATGACTTTTTATCAGGAATTTAAGAAAGTACTTTGTAATTCATTATTGATTCCCAAACACCACTTGCAAGTCACATTCTTTGTGATGCCCTCATTATGAAATTAAGATAATGGCATTTTGTAAAAATTATGTCATTTTAAATTATGTGCTTGGTTTTCTGGCACAATTTACTGCAATCTGCAAAATGTTTACATTTTGCTACACACAATCTAGTTCCCATATCTGACAAACTACATTGTAGGTTGCAGAATGCAAAAGTCTAGTATCACTGGTATAACCGACTGTTTTAATCGAACTTGGACTCCACACATGATGTCGGGGAGGAAGATTGGAATATAGTCTATACAGTATAAATTTGCCTGATTTTGACATTTCTCTTTTGAGAAACTTGCCTAACAGCTCCATTGTGTAAACCTTCCAAACAATCCTGACTCCCTGGAAAAGCATGGTGTCTAAGGGTCTGCTTAAAAGACACTTGGCATGGTTTTCAGAAGAGAATTGTCAAAACCAAGCAAACTTATACTGTAGGGACTATAAAATGAGCACTCAAAAAAGCCCTGCCGAATTTCCATTTCAGCCAGTTTGTATCTTACTGCTGCATGTAAACACACACACACTGCTACTTGATTTTGTTTACATGGACTGTAAACGGTTTGATTACACTGCTCCAAAAATTTTATCTAAATTATCTACTCAATAAATACACATGTGATCATTAACAGTATGTACAAAAGACAGAAGCACAAGTACTCACGTTTTAGTACTTGACAGATACACACAAATATAGGACGACACAATCGGGGAAGCACGTATCGCGACGTTTCGCTGCTTACAGCAGCTTCCTCGGGCGGAGGCCATTTTTAACTGTAGGTTATTATAAATACCTGCAAAGTTACATTCTATGCAAGATAATGTTTCTGCATGTCTGCTCTCAAATATTTGCACTGCACCTTTGGTTCTTCCCGAATAATTACAGTACTCGTAAATAAAATGTAAACAATTTCACATGCAAAATGTCTATTAAAGTTTAGCTTGTCTAAACGTAGACAATATGGTAACAGTAGCAAGCGTTGGCAAATGTATTAAAAACATTTGCAAATGTTTAAAACATGAAGTAGTCTAACACATTTTCAGCCCCTTGTGCCCTTTGACTGCCTTATATTGGGTTTGCTGGTGCCCTAGTGTATTTTTTGTCCCTTTTGACTGTGTGGTCTCGGCTCCCGCTTTCCCGTCTACTTAACTTCGAACTGGTGTCCATCTGGTGAAGAGGGGAGGTAAGGGAACAGCGAGTTGGATGACGGGTGGGGCAACAGGACTGGACGGAGTGTCAGAGGTGTTTCAACGAGCGGCAGAGGCAGAAGGTCTATGCGTTGGCATAGCCTAAGTATTCAGTGCAAAGACTAACCCTGTGGGTGTTAATGAAGAAAACGTTTTTCTACCCGGGATTGTCTCGTTTCCCGGCTGATAGAAGGCTTCGCCGTCTCGGGAGAGGCGTGTCTGTTTGGATTGCAGTGACATATAAGGCTGGTACACCTCCGAAACAAACGGTAGTTGGTATCCTTTCGGGACGACAAGCAAGGTAAGAAGAGTAAATGTATTTGCAGTGCCGCAGAGGAAGAAATTTTACAGCGATTGATTTCCTTCACGGAAGTAAATCGGACACTTACGTTTATCTCGGAGCATTTAACCTTCGTCGTTTTCTTTCTGAGGCCTCCTACGCATTTTGTTTTTGAACTTTTTTGGACTGTGAACTTTTCCGTTTTCTTTTGGGCGTTTGGGGTAGTCCTGCTCTCATTATAATATATTTTGTTTGTAGGGTTTAGGCATTCGAACTTTTGTATCAGTACGCTGTTGGTGCCGTTATATTCTACATTGGTCATTTAGTTGGTATGTGGACAATTGTGTGGTCTCCTTAATGAAACATAATGGGTAGGGGACATTAAGTGTAACTTTGTGTTTGTACGATCCTATGTATGCGGTTATTTGTGTTATTGGGTATTAAATATTTGAGAATGTAAAGTTGACTTAGTGAGTATTTATTTGTACTACATTTCACCCTTATCATCTTGAATGCAATATATATACAACTACAGAAACATTCCTTACAGAAAACTGAAGATTTTAGGAGCTTATCTATTCTAAAAAAGTGACAAAGTGCACAGTTAGTTTTGTTATTAGCAAGTCTTTAGACCTACATGTTCCATTACAATTTGAAACATGAAAATAAATGTACTCTTTTTTCATACCACCTCTGAAAACCATACTGCAATTACTACTAATAAAACCAATACAAATGTTAAAATTAATTTACTTGTACAGTCAAGCAACAGTAACATCTTTTAGCAGACAGAAACATAAAGGAGATGTTCAATAATAATTCTAAACAAAATGTCTGGCAATCATAAAAACTAAAATTCCGAAGAATATTTATACAGTATGAAACTTCACATAATTTGACAATTGTAGAGACATACATTCTATCATGATACTCGTAGAGGTGTGATAAAATTAACATATTTTTTAATGTTCACCACACAGTGTGTTACATAAACTTACACATAGTTGCAAAGCTAGGTCAAAACTAACTCTTGATAAAACTATGAACTCTGTAGCTCTGATTGCAAAGAGACTGCATGAGCATCGACAAACGGAAAGTTTCTAACCTCACTGGACACACTGCTTGACGGTTGCTGATGTTTAGTTAAAATATGTGATCGATAGAAACCTACATAGACTGATAAAATAAGTTTACCAATTATATAAAATACAAGAATGTTGGTATCAATTGATTTTATTTTGGTACTTTTGCACTTAAGTAAGGAAATACTACGTGGAACTTAATTTGGTAATTCACCACAAACCAAACAAGGAGTAAAAACAAACTACTGTCAATGTTCAATTAAATGCAGTACCGGCTACAGACTTTTTTCAAAGATTAAATCGTCAGTGCTTACATTATCCTGACTTATACCTGTGCTGGCTACAGCTACTGCACTATGGGTAGGAATTAAATGAACTTGCCTCGCAACGTAAGTGTTCTGGATGCTTTCTGAGGTAGTGGAGGCCTACCGAACTAGAGATAGTTGCAAAAAATTTCTCCTGGGTAGGGGATGCCCCGAACTGGCAGTGGAGCAAATTTTACAGTTTTAAAAGAACTTAAAATAAATCTGCATTCATATTTAAGATGCCACCCAGAAATCTCTAGAGGTTCTCTGGCCAAAATCAAGGACAGAAATTCATAATCTCACACCCAAAGCACTTCCTCTCTTTAAGCATAATTTACAATTTAATAACATAAAATAAAAATAATATTGAAAACACTATAGCATGTTCAGAACTGTAGGTCAGCAGGTTCAAAACATCAACTTATTGTCAGTGATTTAAAATTACATGACAATTATTGAAATTAATTTAAAATCATCAAATTTACATAAAGGCTAGGATTTAGTACAAGTAAATACGTAACAAGTGACAAAAAAACTAATATTACCCTAACATATAAACATAGGATTCCATATGTTATAACCCATTACAGATATTGCAAGCAAAAATGTCGCTGAGGGTGTACTGTAGGTAGAAAGGCCATGGTACAGTAATCTGTTGATACAAAGATTTTTTTTTTTTTTTTTTTTCAAATAAAATCTAGATAAATTAAAAACAAACTAAAAAATACAGTCAAACCTCTGTGCTACATGCCACGGTTACTGAGGAATCTGTGTCAGTTGCCAACTATCCTATTTCAACCTCTTAAAAATAAATTTTTTTTTCTTTTCTTTAAGTTTGTGTTTTAACTGTCAGTAGTGTAAAACCAGGCACATTTTCATAATGAAATAATTTAATTTCACTGGCATATTTTTTTCTTAAGAAATTTATACTAGACAACAGGGCGTCCAGAAAAAGTGGTATTTCAATTTCTAGTACACTTCCCGTACATTTCCCACATTTCCTGAGAAATTCCAGTACAGTGCTTTTAACGTGATACCATGTCAAGTTGTGCAACCCAAGCAGACTAACGATAACCATACAATTTTTTTTGTTATTTACAGAGGTGAGGAAGGCAAGTAAAAAAAGCAACAATTTTATCCTTATTTTCACTGTTTTTGCTGCTGATAAAATTAATGCTGTATTTGCCATTCCTTCCTGGCTTTTTCATACGGTGCATGACAAAAATTTTTGCAGTTTACGGAGACATCAATTAAGTCAAATTACACATCGCAATTTCATCGGAGTAGCAACAATATTTGTACTTATTCATTGCTGTCGGATAAAAATATTCAATCTTAATTTATAGTTATAATTTCAAACAACAAAAAAAAATTACCAAGTACCATGTGAAAAACAGGATAAATAAACACTTTCACTAAACCTAAACATACACCCGCCATTTTTCATCTACTTCAATATACTAGAATCTCGTTTTCACTGCCGAAAATTGATTCTGTCGTTTCACTTGCAATTGATTCTCAAATCGAAGGCGTATATTTACTACGGAAAGCGTTAAAAATTTTGCATTTATTTTGTAATTCTGCACAGTAAGCGACTTCATGATTATGAACAAAAATAGGAAAATTCGTGACTTTACACGTTGCCAAAAATGTCTTAGAAAAATTAGCATCAAGTAACATATTTTGGAACCTAAACGCAGCACCAAAGATTTTTGAGAACTGTCCAAGAAGATAGTAAGTGCCATATTGTAATAGTGTGAATGCTGGCTAGGGTCATTCATTCGCTGTTAGTCTTGCAGTGTTTCACTGGTGAAACACTAGAATCTATGTCACGCGATGGATGGTAGCAGACAGAGAGCATGACCTTGCTGGCAGCTGCTGCCTCGACACTTCCCACAACCTTGGCTAGTCAATTCCACTTACAGTATTAGTGTCACCCGACACCAACACTTCATTAATTTCCTTCTCTTGCCGCGACACTCTTATAACTTCCATTTTGCAGCCTTTTAAACTGCTGTTTACAGGAGTTTCTGAGCCCTGTTGTAAAATACTGTTATTTTGCACTAAACTTATCTCAAGGAAAATATCTTAGTGTCTGGGGGACGTTGAGCTTACAATTGGTTTCCCCAATTATTAACCAGACTTCATCCAAACTTACCTCTGCCCTGCTCTTACGGAAGTAGAGAGTAGTTTGAGGCAGGGACTAGTCTGAGAACAACCTCTCTACAGTCGCAGCCGTCGACAAGGAAATTGCCTGTAGTGCCAACAGCTGGCAAAGTTTATATGCTGCCCCGAGCATCTCGCTCATCAACTGACAGAATTTGTACTATTGCCAGTACACTCCGTAAATGTACACACATAATGTCGAACGTCCTGAAATCCATAAAATTCTGTAGTCCTCCATAAAATCTTAAAACGTATGTACTTTCCGTAAATTGTACGGTCAATCCATAAAAGTTGGCAGGAATGTACTAGGGATGTGCAGGAACTGATATTTACTTTCGAGAAATTTTTGGGCGGGAAAATCTTATTTCCTATGAAAATCAAAACAGGAATGGGAAAAAATACAAAAAAAATCTGTAATGCATATTACATTCATATACTGTCAAACTACAAAGAAAGAATAACAAATACCGAACATATTCTAATCCACAAAAATGTTTAATTGTATGTACCCTTAAAGGTATTCTACAAGATTTGTCTAGCCAACACACAGTGAAATGTAAGAGTATTGCAGTAGGAAATTAAGTTAACAGGTAGGCAGGTAACTACTGTATTGTATTCTATGTCCAGAAGTGTAGAAGGTGCAAAATTAAACCGGGATGGCCATTAAACAGTCAGGTACAGAAATTTCCTACTCCTCCATTCACAGTGTTTAAATCATTTTAAGTGCAAATAAGGGAATTGAAAAATACCACCTAAACTCATGTAACATTAAAAATAATCTTCTCGATGATAAAAAAATTTATCATTTTCAATATTTACTAACATACTGCATATTTTTTATTTCAAAACGGATAAAAATTTAGAGGTGCACGCTATACACAGCAAAGTGAAAATAATAATAATAATAATAATAATAATAATAATAATAATAATAATAATAATAATAATAATACAAATACGAGGAAAAAAGGCCCGGCGGGAAGGAAGGGGGATAAAATGTGGAGTAGTTGTAAACTGAGGGGTGTCAAGAGCGGGAGGCAGATAGAGAGAATGTTCTAACCACCTGGTTCCTCCATCAATACTGCTCTTCCTTATTTTTTTCTCCCCCCTCCGGTTCGGCTGAAACTGTCGATGCTAAAACCCTAATTTTTTAGTTTGTCCTCATCCACGGTACTGTTCAAAGTGCTCCTCAGTATTTACACAATAAGCGGGTTAAAAACTTGTCTAATAATGGCCAGAAGTTAACCAGCTTTTACACAGGTACGTTTTAACTTTCGGTTACAAAGTATGCAGCTCAGCAACTTGATGTTGCAGAAACGAAAGTTTGTGGGTGGCGGGTGGAAGCAATATAAAAAATTTATTTTTACTTCTCGTGATCAGCTATCTTTCCGTGGGGAGATAAAGGAAGAAAAAAAGGACGACACTGTTCTGTTTTCTCCCCCGGGGGGTTAAGGCAAGGTAGAGTGGCAGCGTGCTGGTTGGGGTCCTCTGCTGGTCACCACCCCCTGTTGTATTCCTGTGCCTTGCCTTCTCCTCAGCTCCGGACAGTAAATAAAAAAAGGCAAGCTTGCTCTGCTGTACGGTATGTTAGATCACAAGGTGGAGACCTACTGGCAGCAGCATGCACACAGAGGAAAAAGAGTATTGTGAAGGCTTGTGCGCGCGTGCACACACACACACGCACGGGCTGGCAGGCAGCAAATTACCTTGGCAGACTATTTATAGACAGTTGCGGAGAAGGGCGAGATAAGACACACCCCCATGGCTTTCCTCCACCCTCTCCAACGTCACTCTCTAGCCAATGTGAAGGTATGTATTTCCTCTCTCTTATCTTTGTTATCGGCCACCGTTTCCTTTCTCCCCCCACCCCACTTGCCCAATCCATCGTAGCCTCCCTTGTGCTGCATCACCATCTCCCTTGACTTTTTTAAATGCTAGCAAGACACTTAAATTTTATTTCCCTGGAACTTCCAAAAACTGTGGCGCACGCTATACACGAGTATATACTATATTGGTGTATGTATGTATGTACACACACACACATATATGTACGTGTACGTGTACGTGTGTGCGTGTGCATGTGCGCGTGTGTGTGTAAATTAAAAATTTCCATAAAAGTACGTATGTACAGAATCCCTAACATACATGCACAAAATTTAACCCCCCCTTTTTTTTCCCAAACAATTAAATAATAACAAATACGGATGCAAACTGAGAACATTAAATGATCTTAAACTAATATTCTAGTAATTTTTGTACTAATTTAACTTCTCTCATAACTGTTAATTTACTTCTGTGTAAATGTTGCAGATTTTTGTCTTTTGATGTTTTTCAAAGGCTGTTGGATTTCGACACCATAGTTAAATTACTAGCGGTTTCGGCCTGTTCAGAGAATCTGTCAGTTGACTTTGTAAGTTCATTTATATCCACTTGGTCTTGAGTGCATATACTGTACTTGCTCATGTCCCCATTTCTCACAAAAAAAACACTTATGAGGCAGTTATACATAAAATTATCTGAATTACAAGAGAATTTGTCAATTAATTAATTACTTCCTACCACCATCACTTAAAATATCTCAAATATAATAACGTTATAAAAATTATAAAAAAGTACCTTTTAAAAAGACACATTTTATAAAAAAATCTGAAACTGTACCATTTAAACAAAGATGCCTGGTCCCACTCAAGTAATAACACATATTAGACAATTTTATTCCCCATTGAAGGTATTAAAATTACCTCAAATTACATGCGGTAACTGAATAAATAAAATTAATAGGCAGAGGTACCAACAATTTACCAAAGCTTTCAGAAGTAGTCTTGCAAAAAATCTATAGTTTTTAGTAGTTTTCCATAGTGAATGTACCTTAAGCCTGTGCTACAATGGTAGTAAATTAGCCATGTAGAAATAATTGTAACGCATGGTAAGTAATTGACAGCTTTCTATCCTTCTTACGGTAACTATGCAGCGGTACGGAGTGTTGTTGGACACACTGCTGAAAAGGTGTGCTCAACTTTTATGGTTATTTCTTACAGCGATTGTATCTCAGCCTTAACATGTGTGTACTGTGAGGCAGTCTACCTAACACTTAGGCCTTTATTACTTCCTTTATTTTTAATTATTAGGTATTGTGTTTAGTTTATTTGGTGTAATTGATTGAAATCGCTGTTATTCAGAATTTTGTTTATTAAGTTCAGGCAAGGAGTTCAGAAGGGTAACAATCCCTGGTCTGTACAGTTACCAATTTTTTAATTATTCTATTGTATTTTTAAATTGAGTTTGTTTTGGTTGAGATTACCTTGTGTTTTATTAATATTTATTTTAGTGTTTTTAATTGTTATTTTAATTTCATCTTCTAAAGCAGTTTGAATATTTAACAACTACAGTATACTTGTTGATTTCAGGATGGGTGTATTGTTGAGCAGTTGTGTGTGATGGCACAGGTGTGCTTACCTTGTTCTTGGAATAGCTAAATTTTAACTCACCAATTTTTATTATTATTTTTCACTTGAGCGCATGTCGCATCCTTGAAATTTCAAGTATAATTATGTTTCAGAAAGAGGTATTTTTGTTTCATATGTGCAGAGCTGCCAACCTCCAATCACACCTATCAGTAATGACAATAATATGAAAAGAGTACATACACGTAAATCAAGCATAGTAAAATTTTTCTCTGAAATTATGGTGCACACAAAATTGAACAGACAACAATGTGCAATAATGAATGAGTCCATGTAAATGAATGAATCATAAAAACAACCACTGAAATAATATGATCATCTGAATAGATATGCTAGAAAATCTAATAAAACACCTGCGGGCCTACCTATTTAATGGAATGTTGAATCTTCAATTCAAAGCATTTAAAGTAAAATTACTAAACACTGTCTATTATTTGCTCAATTTATCCTGGTGCAATAATTGTCTTGTGGTTTGCTTGGCTTTCCTCAGCTGTTCTGAAAATTTTTTTTGCTGAAAGACACTTCACAACTTGAACCACTTTTATTTCATCTTTATAGGATGGCTCCAAATTTGTTCAGTAGCTTCAGTGGCCAATTTTAAAATTAGACAACTACAGGATACATTTTAGCTACATTAGAATCAGTACTCCCGTCAGAAGCCAAAGCAAACTGTCTACTTACGAAAGATTCAATATTTTCACTTTTAGTTTCACCAGCCATATACTGCAAATAACCTGAAAGATCTGCTACTACTATCTTTAAATAATGTACAACCAGAAATCCTGTAAACAATAACTCGGTATAAATTACACTAGTTTCTTTGGACGTAGCAAAAAACAATGATGCAGATTTATTGTTCGACCTAGCTTTAAAATGTTCAGTATGTTTCTTGGAATCAATATGCCTCTACAGTCATCGCTCCACACTACGCAGTCAAAAAATCACACGTGCTTATGTTACAAAACGCATAACTATTGGAAATATTTTTAGAGGACAAGTGTGGCCATTCTTACGAATTGCTGGGACGGAAGTTCTGCAGAATAGTAGTATTTAATTTTTCAAATACACAGTGTTCTGTCACACGCTTCATTTTTAAATTGCACTAAAGAATACAACACTACAGAAACAAGAAAAATATTCACGAATCCATATTCACTGAGATTTTTACGTATGTAGCAAGACAAATACGTTTTAATGAAGGGAAAAAAAAGCTTACGTGAATGAAACAAAAACAATACAGGTTAGCCAACCTAATGTACCAAAGTTATCATGCAGTGTGTAACGAACAAACAAAAAGTCTGAAAACATGTTGAACTGGTGCTGTGCACTCAGTTTGTACTGATGATGGTTGTGTGGAACAGTGCGTGGGATGAGTGGGAGAGAGGTGGCAGAGCAGCCACTGGAACTTTTGTTGTCGAGACAAAGGCGGGTGATTTTCACCAGGATGGTGCAAAACTGAACAAAATGTTGTGGCGTGTTTTGAACTATGTGGACTTTCGTCTAAATGTTTCTCGAGGTTCATTTTATCAGAGCTGTTCTCTCCCGGGAGCATCAGATTTTTTTAAGGATCATTAAGATTAACATTATTGCTAACCAAACTGACTGTTTCGGTACGTAGAGAAATCTAAATCTAAAGCTTCAATAAAAATAAAAATTAAAAAAAAAACACTCACGACAACATGGAGTGTCAAGTTATTTAAATACTGCAGAATATTATCCAACCACTTCTACTGATCACTTTCGACCCTCTATCAGCAAGTAAGTTTTGAAGTGTCGACGCCTTACAATCATGGTGCCGTGACCAAAGATGTAATTTTTGGGCAGAGTGTTTCACCCCGTTACATTTTGGTGCCGTGACCAGGATTAGTGAGATGGTGTAGTTACGTCTGCTGACCTGTTATATTTTAGTGCCGTGACCAGGATAGTTTGACAGTGTGGCGTTCATGTCGACGCCTTACAATACACAATCACGTTACCTGTTCGTCTGTAACTTCGGTATTTGTTATTGGCTCTACATCATCATACATACACACATATATAATATTTTTTCTTTCAGAATTCCTAACTTCGAAAAAGCTTGATATTTTTTTTAATTGTAAATACGACGGCGGCATCTTTGCCACTGTGTTTACGCTGAAGTCACATTAACATGATTCACAAAACATGTGTTGTTGAGATACATTTAAAGAACTTAAACATGTCCACAACTGTGAATATTCTGAACGATACCTTTTCTGGACAAACACACTTCTTCATTTTCCATATCCACGCACAACTTTATTCGACTGCACAACTTAACATCAACAACTAAAGATAAGTTGGAAGTCTGAAGCCACGCCCAAAGTAATATGAACAACTGACTGAATAAGATTGATTTTTTTAAAAACATTCAAACACCTTCAGATGCGTGCCACGCAATGAGTAAACAAACTAGTTTGTAAATACGCTACCATCACCAAAATATTGTTTCGGCAAACACAAATCATGAGAAACAAAACATTGTCTGCAAGCCAGAGCATAGGAAAAGGAATAGCACATCATAAGATCCACACAGCTACAAACTGAAATACATGCATACACAATGGAGCGTGCCTGTTTATTTACAGTCGGGCGGAAGAATCTATACTTGCGTAGTAAACCATTGTAATTCTAATAAACTGCGGATAATTCGTAGTAGTTGGCACCTCTGAGTAAGAAAAGATAAATATCATCATTCAATGATCGCGCAATGTACAGCGCAAGAAGTTGTTGCAAGACTTAACTTCGAAAGTGGTCGGGCATCTTCAACTAGAGAATGTTGTGGGAGACCTTCTGCTCTGCAGCATGCACTGCCTGCTATGCTACTCACAACCCTACACATAATTTATTTTTTACACTCTCTTAAATATGACATTTCGTATGGGACACTTTCTTTCAAAGCCTTTCAGTTTCTCTTTTCAGCTTTCTTTTCCAAAAAAGCTTTGCCATGAAACTCTAGCAGATGCACATTACTACTTGCCATGAACACATACAAAAGAAACACTAGGATCAACATAACATGCTGTGGCATGCCAGGAAGTGTATAAATTTCACTGACATTGCAAAACATCTGTTATCATAGAGTAAATTATATTGTAACAACTGTAAATGGTTTCTTTCTTCTCATCCATACTCAAAACAGAACATAGTTATTTTGGTTTATAATCTTAAAGAGTATTCAGTTTTCAAGAAGTCACTTCCTTACAATGAGGATTGTGGATGTCTAGAATGTTCTCTAACAGTCTCTCAGGTTGAGTTTTTTTTAGGTCACATTAACAGACTATATAAATATCTTACTTTTTGTTGAGACTATTTATTCTGGAGTTTTTATGTTTTAGAGTTTCAAAAATTTCCTGCAGTTATTGAGTCTGTTTAATTTCATGAACAAATTAAAATGTTTTATTACAAAAATTATATGGCTCAATGAAGATAATTTGCCTAGCGTACCTACCCAAGCAGACCAACTGTTTGGTATTTATTTACTGATGGAATAGCTGAAAATTATGTTTCACCACATTTCAGCCTTTTAAATTTGTGTTCCTACTCCTTGCGACACAGAGCAACTTATAGATATCGCTGTATACACAAGGATCTGTCCGGTAAAGTTTTTTATTTATGTCCATTGCGAAAATTAAAATTATAAACGCAACTCAACATTCCCAAAAAATCCTAAACAAAACATTAAAAATGTAAACAAACGTGTGTTAAGTAATAAAGAAATGTATTGCAACTGGGTAGACTTCGAACTTTTGCTGCCGCTGCAGTCACTCGCCCGCCATCTTGTCGATATATTGAGATCTCTGTACCGCGTGACAATGGCTATATGTGATTTGATACGCTTCAATTACAAAATATGTTGTGGAATGAATATATATGTGCGAATATATTTATGGCCCCTATCCATAAAATGTAAATATTCTGTTTTCTACGTGGCCGAATATATGAAATAAACGTTTTTTCTGTCTTTCATTGTTTAAACCCTTAAAATATTAGTGAAAAAGATTACAAATCTATTAAAATGGCACGCATGGACTAATATAATTACAGTGAAATGATAAATAAACAAATCCAAAAATATCTGAAAGGAAAATGTACGTGTTTCGACGATGGTGCCTCAACTGATTTGTAACAAAACATCCACCAAGGCATCTAAATTCGCGTGAAACATCACTTTTAACGTAATTTTGGTGAAATTCGCAGAAAATTTATAAGTATGCCAAATTTCACGTTTTTTCGCAAATTTTTCAAGTCACCATTTTTAGAGGTCTAATTATACAGTAAACCCTTGATCTAACGACACCGCACGGTGCCAGATAATTATGTAGTTAGATCGCCGATGTCGTTAGTCCCGAGGTAATTAATTTTCACACCCCCAACATGAAAAAAATTTAAGTGTTTTTTTTCCCTTACAGTAATGTAGAGCAATTACAGACTTAAACAATTCTTCTTGAAATTATATTTTAGTATAACGAAAAGGTGTCTTCCAAATAAAATGGTGCTCCATAATTCCTCGTGTGCCGTTGACGCCTGCGGCCGCAAGGCGCGCTAGGTCTGGTTGTGTAGGATGGAGGAGGGGAGGGCAGAAGAAAGCAGCCGGCTGGCTGTGGCTGGTCTCCCTCAACTCGTGGTGCGCGCGTGATTCTACTTGATTGCCTGGCGCAAAGCTCACCGACAACAGAATGATCATACTGCAACGATTTAAGGGGAGACTGTAAGGCCTATGCTAACAATGTTAAAATTGGCAAAACTCATGTTCCTGTAACTTTGAAACCAATAAAGATACAGCTGTGAGATTTATACAGTTGATGTAGCAACACAGTATCTGTCTACTGAAGTAGAAGAGCAACAATAAAGAAAAAATTAAAAAAACATTTTTTTTTCTTTAAATTGTAAAA
>PNEQ01016794.1:0-25893 GCA_003012365.1 Medauroidea extradentata
TCAAAGTCCTGACAATATATACTTAAGTTGTACACACATTTTCAAAATTTCAAATTTCAAAATTTTTTGGAATGTATAGCATCAGAAAAATTGCCCCATTATAAAGAAGTTTGTGATTTTAGGTAATTACGAATGATTAATGGAGTCCTCGCAAATAATTAGAAAAGAGAAAGTCCTCACTGGATACCTTAAACACGTACGTGTGTGTGCAGGTGTGTTAGGGTGTGCAGGTTTGTTAGGGTGTGCAGTTTTGTGTCCGTGTGTAAATGTATCTGTCTTCGTGTGCTAGCATTGAGTGTGCATGTGTGTGTGTCAGAGTGTGCATATGTGTCTGTGTGTTTTTGTAGCAAAATTCAATAACGTATTATCTACGAACAAGCCACAAGTAAAGTTCAAACACGCAAGCACTAAGTTTGTACACAAAGTAGTCCAATGAAGTGGTCCTCCAACCTGCTCGTAAATGACGTTGCAATGCGCTATAAACATACTTTATTTTTAAACGAAAGTGAAAAGCAAGCGATACCGTAAGTAATTATTTGCATAGAAAGAACAGAATTCGCGTGACACCTTCAGGTACGTGTACAATACGCGTGTTAAAAAAAAATATATTGGAATGATAAACTGCTAAAACAATTTTTCCAGGCTGTTACAGCTGCAAATGTATTAATTGGATATATACTGTACAACTTTACAGCCAGTGGCGTGTTTAGAACGTCTTTAAGGGAGGCATACATTATTTATAATTTGGGGTATAATATTCACTGTTACTCCACATTATGGCGGAGGTCCAGGGGGTCCTGGCCCGGAATAATTTGGATTTCGAAGGTGAAAATTGGTGCTGTTTAAGTAGTTCCAGAATATAAATACTGAATACATAGTTGGCAAAAAGTTGAGCCTTTAACAATTTTTTTTAAAACTCCTTGCAGGATTTTGTAAATTTATTTCCAAATGTTCGATACATACAATTTTTTAAAATTTACTATGCCATGTTCGTATCTTACATTCGCATGCGATGCCACTTCCTGCAACACTGTAAAAATTATTCCTGCCAGATTCTCAGTGATTGTATAAGCATTGCTGCACAATATACTTACCTAGCATAAATTAAATCGTAGCTGGATTAAACTTTTTTATTTATTGACTTCAATATTTCACATTTCTTTCATTGCTGAATTTAATTATTTTTACGAACGTTCTTGAAAATATTTATAAGTTTTCGTTAACACACACACACACACGCACCAAGTCGGTCAAATTTATATTAATAACTAAATTAAGACATTAAAAAATGTTAAAGCGTATAGAAAATTACTGATAAATTATAAGTAAAATATGCATGATTCGTGTTATTAAAAGCTGGTCATTTTCTTCACAGAGTTATTCTCAGTCAAATATAAACTCAGTTCACATATACCGTTGGCCCAATTATTTTGGTGCTTTTGTAATTTGTGCGTCTAACTGAAAAGGACAACGCCAAACCATTCAGTCTATCTACAATTTAATTTGAAAATATTTATAAGTTTTTGTTAACACACACGAGCAAAGACAGACAAATTGATATTAAAATAACTAAAGTAAAATACTGGAAATTATGTTAAAGCACACAGAAAATCACCGATAAATTTTAAGTAAACAAACGTGATTTGTGGTTAACATCTGATCATTTACAGACGTCTGTTGTAAATAGTAAATGAACTCCATTTACTTATACTGTTAGCAGATTTATTTTAGTAGTGTGTTAATTTATGAATCTAGCTTAAAAGGCCTACGAGCTATATTTGAGACAAATATGAGTTAAGAATATCAATTTAAAACTAACCTACAGTAACATAATAATTGAAAAATGAAGAACAGCTGAATTTCCGGTATTAGAAATATTAAGAGCATGCTAAATGACGACTACGGCGCGACGCAGGTGTGACGTCATATTACATCTTCGTTACCAATTTTAAGGCATTTCCCGTCCGAGTACCCTCAAGTGTCCTATATCATATTACCTGTCGCTACGGAGATTTAAAACGTTAAGCGCGGACAGCCTGTAGCCTATATTTGTTTCACAGACCTCACCACTTTGTCGCTGCTCAACATACGATCGTTTCCATCTCAACGCATCAACACTAAAGACATCAGTTGTCAACAACCACCCAAATTCCACTACCACAGTTATACCACTTAAGGGACCCTTTACTTCAAGCTTTTTGTCATTGTCGAAGCAAGAGAGTGGGAAAGCGATAAATCGGAACTGGTTAGCAAGTCAACAAAAGTATCGCCTCTACACACAGAGACCTCGATTAGAATGTGATGTTCTCATGGTTCAATTTTTTTTGTGGCACTTTAAACGATGGCCACATAATTTTACTTCTGAAAAGTGTGTAGCATAGTCCAATGCTGGTCTCTATCATGGAAACAGGTTGTTAGCTGTGGCAGTTTAAAAACTGGTTTTGACTGTTATGAGAGGCTCCAAAATCAAATTAATAATAACCAATATGTTTTAAAACTACGGTACAATCGCCACCTAAAGTGTTTCTTCTATCTGCAAATGAGCACGTTTGGCACTCATTTAGTAGTTGAGAACGACTTCAGCGAAAATTTCTAGAATAGCCTATATGCGAGCTCCTTAAAGGGCCTTGGCGTACGAAATCATTACATGTTACAAAATGTTGATATAATTTAACACCTTTAAAGAGGTGTCATAAAAATTAGGGCATATTACGATGTAAAGTGTGCTTACGAATATACAAATTATTACGTTGTTAGATTTTCAATGATTTAGTATTCTAGGAGCTGAGATAGGCAATAGAAAAAAAGTGTTTATTTCCAGTCGTCCGACGTTGCTCCAGTTTAATAATAAATGTGAAATTCTGACATAGAAGGAAAGTATTTATTACAAATTCAGATGCCTTGATTTTTTATAAGATCTGAGTAAAACGAATTCCAAAAAGTTGGAAAATGTATTGCTCTTGGGCACCTTATCAACTGCACCAGGCTAGCGTTGCATAAATCTACCTGACAAGAACAACCTAAGTTTGTTACATACTTTTACGTACATTCTGTATAACTAAAGGGAATACTAAGATAGCCACACTAAATAGCGCAGGGGCCACGGTGGCCGAGTGGTCAGACCATTCGCCTCCAACCAAGGCGATCCGGGCTCGATTCCCGGCGGGGTCAGTCCCAGGATTACAGAATGTAGGACTCGTGCCGGACGATGCCGCTGGTCGGCGGGTTTTCTCGGGGATCTCCCGTTTCCCCCGCCCTTTCATTCCGGCGCTGCTCCATGTCATTGAGTTTACTCAATGTCCATACTCACCTCATGTCACTCCCTTCACCAGCGCTAAAGACCTTGGTTTTAAGAGCAGACCAAAATCTCACACTCACCAACTAAATAACGTACGCTACGTCACACTAAAATCATACTAAAATCCACTATAAAACAGAATAATTGGTAGATCAAATAAGTAAATCTCATTATTTTCTTCGTTGTCCATCACAAATATGAAGGCAAATTTATGAAAGGACGTGTATGTGATATTTTTATGTATTCCACATAAGCCATTCAGGCACAATAAACCATATTATTATTTTAATGTCTATGAACTCACTCACTTGGCAATATCCACTTAACCTTACTTACTAAGTTGTGCCAAGAGAGTATTTTACTTACTTGGTTACTAAGTCAGTCAAAGATTATGTTTGTAATTTTGTACGAGGTGCCTAGATCAGTTTCGTTCAACAATCTGTATCATGTGGCAAGCCGAGACTTACATATCGACCAGACCAATAGCAACGGCACCGAAAAGACCTCGAAAGTCGACAGAGCATAACGTTTGCCATTATATCTGCGTGCGGAGTAGCTACTTGTTCCATGTAATAGTTCACGATTTTCGGTTTGATTATTACCGCAGTTGCGAATGATAGGTAGCCAGTGATTAAGTGAAATCCTTTAGAAATTTTAGCATTTGCTGTTTTTTTAACCAGCAGGTTTAGTTTAATTGGCTAATCTAGGCTCAATCCGTGTGATATCTTGGTAGTTTAAATTAAGTTTTCCGAAAATGAAACGAAATTTGTTACATTTCTTTAAACCACTGGATAAAAATTCAACATAAACGTGTACAGTACAAAGAAAATTATTCAAAAATAAGTAAATCCGAAGCCGAAGCTAATTCGTACTTGAATTTTTGCATGTGTTTTGTATTAAGATGTTTACAATTTTCAGAAAATGAAACTTTCACGCCATTTTTCTCTGCGTTGGTGTGTTGAAATAATAATACATATTTTATGAAATTGAATAGACTATAATGAATCCAGCTGCCTTTTTTGCATGTTGCACGTTAATCAATAAGTAACTTGTTACTGGAATATGAAAAATATTGTAATGTATAAATACAGTCAATTTTGTATATGCAAAACTCTCTCCCATATTTTTTCCGAGTTCTACATCCGCGAGTGAATATGGGATTTTTTGTAGTACACATATAAAATTTTCAAGATTCCAAAATGTTTGTGTAATATGGCTCGTGACTCATAAAATTAAGGGAGTACTTACGTGTTTCAAGAGCCAACGTAAATATAAAAGTATGTAGACCCATAAGCTTTAATGTTTAGTTAGCACAATTCACAACCTCCGCCATTTTTTTTCACGCGTTCAAAATCGTTCCGGTGCCTCTGCGGCTAAGGTACGACGAAAGTGACGACCTGACTACGTGGGCGGCACACAAGTCAAAATTTACGTGTCTCACCGGGAAATGTGTTACCAAGTAAGATATTAATAAATTTTTGCATATGCGATACTGAAAACAACGGGAATTATAGGCTACAATATGTCTGATTTCATACGTTCATGTGTCTTTTGTTCTTCGGGATGGCATTTGGTAGCCGTGCAAGGCTGAAGTTCATGCACTAAATAAAGCTTCATTAAATCTTAGAAACTCAGATAATATAGTACTTCACTCTTAATTTCACTCAGGTAACGACACTGACGATTATTTTCCGACTAAACGAATAATATTTATTATGTTGTTTTGATAATAATCCAAATATACATAAATAAATAAATAAAATACGGTAGAAAAACTTTATTCAATTATATTTTATTTCTATTTAATGTTGTTTAATATCATTAAACTGAACTTTTAACAAAATCAGAAATATCAATAGCGACATTGCTCTTATCTTTTGTTTCTGATTCTTTAATTACAGTTTTAAATCAAGATTTGGTTAAAGCATTTCCAAAAAATATAAATTTACTATAAAGCATTTTTTAAATTTAAAACTGTGAGAAAATGGTTTACTATACGTATGTTTATAACATTATTAAATAAATAAATACAATTGTACTATCAGGTATGTTGAATTTGTGTGGCATTTTAAAAAATATTTTGTCATCTACCAATACAACATAAGACTTATACATGTCAATTATTTTGTTATTATAATATAATCGGGCAATTCTTTTATAACCATCTGGTTTTGTTATTATTTTATTTATCTGCCCACTCATCATAAAAATTTATTCAGTTAGATTATTACCTAAATAAAGGAATTTTTGTAGCACTGAATTTTCCAACTAAATGAATAATGACAATTATATTCCTTTGTAATTTATCAGTTATTTCTTTCGTAATATAATCTTTAGCTTGTGTGATTTTCAATTTGATCGGAATAATTTAGAAGTGATTGATTAAAATTTTGTAATTTTTTAGTAATTTCTGTATCGACTGTTATTCTAGTTTCGTGTATTTTTTCAATTCTTTATTAAAATTATCCCATCTTTAACTATATTTTCATATTTTAAATCATCAATTTGTGATTTCGTCAATGCACTTCCAAAGATATCCATTATTAATTAATAAAGAATTTTTTTTAGAAAATTTAAAATGACGATATAAATGGTTTTTGATTTTATCATCACTATTGAACCTACTTTACAATTGTAAGACAGGTTGCAAATTAACATATCAAATTTACTATATGAGATTGAACAAAATAAAAAATTCAGACTAAACATCATCTTTATTTAACAATATTAAAATGCAAGAACATTTATTGAAAATGATTGCAACAAAACGCGCGTACGTAAAAACATGAATTTAGACATTACTAAATTGTTTACACTTGAATCTATCAATCCTCAAGTTTTTTAAGATATGACTAGAGTATACAGTTTTTCAAAGATTTAAGTTACACACCTTTAACATTAAAAAGAAAGTCTCGCATTTAGTGACGGGACTGATCCCATCGTGTATATGAGAAAATACACAACGCTTAAAGGCGAAATCAATGTCAATAACAATAAACATTAGCTCGTAAGCAGATTTAAATTACAATCATAACAGAGCACAACTACAGCTTTAAGCATTATGCCATGCAACTGTCATAAACAAGCGGTACCACAATTGACATGCGTAGTATACTAAATAAGTTAACGCAGCATTGCAGGATCAACGAACAAATAGTCCAAAAAGATATGCAAATCAGAAATTATCAAATCACACAAATCAATTGCAACAAACACTAACCGTAAATTATGAGCAATAAATACACAAACTTTAAATCCACAATAAGGATAAAAAACAAACTATAAATTATTTGAATGGTAAATTGGTCAAGTTACATACTGAATTGAATACAATCCTGTTATTAATCAAGGTCAAACTGGATTCGTTTTCAATTAAACGTATAACTACGTGTAATGCTCCAATCGTCCTCAATTGGCAAAACTAAGCAAAGCACGCACAAAATAGTCTCCACGAGAGTACCAAAGGTTAAATCAAGAATACCCGCCAACGCGGTGCACAAAAGTCTCAAACACGAACAATACCAAACAAACGGTCAATTGATACATTAAGACTATTAAACTCTAAACCCGAAAAGAATTTCCATAGACGGCTTCCGAAATAGAAAATTTTGAAAACAGGAAAAGACAAATACATTTAAAAACTAACACAATGACGACAGCCGCCTTGCCGACATGGGGAAGGAGTTCCCAAAAGCTAAAACGACAAACGGAGCTATACACTTACATGAATTCCATAGCAGTCCAGGAAGAATTTTTTTTTACGGGAAAAGTGGCCTCTAGCTTTCGCCCACGGCCAATAACTCCAATCAATACACGAAACGAGTCAATAATTAGAACCAATATCCATTAAGAGAAAACACTATCAAACTCTAGAAACTTTCAGGACATCACAAACACGTAATGTGCCGAATTCCCAACACAGGATCCAAAATACAGAACCGTCAACGACGGCGGCTACTGAAGAACTTATGTCGAGGAAGAAGAGTGAAGCTAAAAACTCACGAGAGCACACACCACGGCTTGGCCAGAGCCTAATGACGTACATGCATGCGCGAGGAAGAGTAGAAGGGGTGCAAAGAGAAAGTACAGAGCTAAGGTAGAACAAAGAGGTCGCGTTCCGAGCCGATGAAAGTTCAAATAAAGTCTGCCGTGCGCCGCCGTCGCCACCACTGGAACCAGTATGGTTCACTATGAAATATATTTTATTTAAGATATTCAACTAATTTATGTCGTGGATTACCTCCAAAAGAATCAAAGAAATTTTTTTTTCTTTCCAATAACAATCCCAATGGGTTCCAGAATTTTTCGAAATATCTAAATTTACTACACCACATTATTTTTTTAGTGGTGATTTGGGTAATTCATCAATCATAAAAACACCTCGAAAATGTTCAATTTTTTAGTAAGTTTTTCAATATCAAAATTATTGAGATGAATTATTTGTTTGTATTTTTTTTACACATTTACCTAGTATTTCCGTTTCCAAATTATGTCTTTGTTGATCTGCTAATTCTTTATCTTTCTTTTAAGCATTAATTACAGAATTAGCAATAGATTATGCACCACCAGCTAATGCACCAAGCGCAGATATAGCAGCAAAAATTAATTATAAAAACCCGCCTTTAGGGACTGTAGAACAATTTCCTGTTTTTATTTATTTTTACGTTAGAGTTGTTCTCTTGACAAAAAATAATCTGTATTTAAATTCTTTAGTTCATCAGCAGATAATATAAATACAATACTTTTCACCTTCATTTATATGAACTAGATTTATAAAGAAAAAAGTTTAATATAATAATATAATTTTAAAAATTATGATATTTTATTTTTATTCCTCAACCAAGTTTACGTTTAATACGCATTACCAGTATAACACCCCAAAAGGTTTCATTTAAATCTGCATCTGAAGCAAAAGCTCGTTTAAAAGATTACTTTTCTAGTTCATCATCTGCCATATGTCTTTCGTCTAAATTTTTATGATAGTGATAAGCAATATCTTGTTCCATTGCAGCAGAATCTAAAGGATTTATTGGTTTATCATTTATTCCTAACTTTTCTTTAAAATTTGCTCCTGGACCTAAAAAATTGTATCCTGACGCATGTAATTCAAATGGTAAAGAATGTGTTATATCATTGAACAGAAGAAGACAAAAAAGGTCATAGTTTTTTCATTGTAATGCACAAAATATTTTAGACAAAAAATGGTGGAAATTAAATCTTTCCTAAAGAAAGTTGGAATCTTGACATAGAAAATAATACACGTGATAAAATGTATGTTGCTTAAAAAGAGTTTGGAAATTCAAGAACTAAATTTGATACTATTTATCATAATAATGACATGTACTTTAACACAAATAAATTTGTTTCTGAAAGAGAAATTCATGTTATTGAGTGTTCTCAATGAAAAACTTATATTGTAAAGGATAGAACTAATATAAAACTTACAACTGATTTTTATAAACCAACTCCTGACAATCCAGTATCTAATGTAGTGTTGGTTCGTCAACTAATTTTAATACATAATGTAAAAAGAAAAAGAATTACTGAAGAAATTTTGTTGGTAATTATACTTTATGTTTTAAAATGTTAATATTTGTTAAATTTATATTCCTTTTTGAATTTTGTAATGACCCCATGGTAATGAATTAATTTCATTTTCAAGAATAAATCTTTTATCGTCTTCAGGACATAATGCTCTTCTTCTTAATTCGATTGAAAATAAATTATGTTTTTTACTTATAAGATTCATAGTTTTATACAATATTTCCTTTTTAAACAAACAGTTATTACAATCATCTAATGTTATTTTATTTTTAAAACACCAATTTTAATACATTTTACTCTTTTCCTATCATCACCTTCAACATTTATAGCATACATTTTACATTTTGATCTTATTATTTCAACTGTCATTTTGCCAATAACTTTCTTATTTATTTGTGGAATATTATTTTTTTTTCCATAATCTGAAGGATCAAAATGTTGAATCATTTCTTTCATGTCTTCATTAAAATCATTAATTTTTATATATTGCATTAAAGAATCAGTGTCTGTATAACATAATTCAATATTATCACCTCATTTCGGTTTCATAACATTATAATGGAAATCATACATTAAAGTTTTTGATAAATATAAAATACCCATTCATACATATATTGGTTTATTAAAACATAATTTTGTTTGTTCCATATGAACTGCAACTACATTTCTAGTAAATATAGTTCTATCATTAAAATTGGGATTTGTAGTTAATTTTTCTACTAATTTAGAATTTGTACGTAATCCAATATCAACTCTATTTCTAATATTTTTCATTGTTTTTCCAAAAACTGAATTATTCAATAATTTATAGAAATCTAATTTCAAAATTATTTTTAAAATTTTTTTTCATTTCTGTGTATTTAAATCAATATATTAACCTAATTAATTTTATTGTTTAAATGTTAATTATCTGTGTAATTTTTTCCATTTCATTAAAAGAGATAAATATTCTTTATGATGTACATAATGTAAGGCATAATTTTCCTTATAACCTAATAAAGTTTATATTTTTTATCCTTGAGGTTGTTTATTTTCTGGTGCTAAAGGAATATCTTTATGTAAGTCATTAGGGTATTCTAAACCAACTTCTAAAATATAGCCATAGCTTGAATAATTTCTTACATTTGATATATATTTATTCAAAAATTTTTCGTCAACAATTTTTGTAAATTTACCTATGTAAAATCACCATTTGGTAAATATTAACTCATTCCCCAACCACATACATTATTTGCATCAAAATATTCGAGATAAAAATTTAAAATTTTACGATCGTCATTTTCCATGTATTTATCATTTGCTTTTGTATATCTTTTACACTGAGAAATTCCACCTCTAATTCAATGTCTAATCATTAATATTTTATTGTAGTCAGTCAATAATTCTAAATCAATTTTTGTTTGTTTTAACATTGTATCCCAAGATAAACCTGGTGCAGAAAAATACCAAGATTTAAATTTATTAGTCTATATACAAAAAGCTCTAAAATTTTCAAATATATCAGCTAACAATAAAACATCAATTTTGTTATATAATTCAGTATATTCTCCTAAACTTATAATATTTGAATGTTTTCCAAAATTTTTGATCAAATTTGTAATCTTAATCAGAAATATCAGATTTATTTAAATCGTTATAAAAGTTTTCCTTAGGTGGTAATTCTGTTTCATTAAATTTTTCTTCAGAATTCATATAAGCGTATGGATATACACCTTTTTAGTTGCATTTGATCTACTGAAATATACTTTCAAGTTTATCTAAATTTACCTTTAGTAAAATTTTTAATAGTGAATACAAACTAGAAATAAAAAATTTAAATGAATCTATGTGTCTTAAATTTACTCCAACAGATACATCATTTGTGAAAGAAATATATTTTTCCTCATTGTTTGGAATTAAATCGATTCTAATTTCATTTTCAAAATTTCCAAGGTCTTTAATTAATAAATAAGAACAGTATCCCGATAAATTATGAATATAAATAAGAGCAAATTTTGGATTTTGATATTTTAAATTACAACTTTTATGTGTTGCACCACAAAGTGTTTAGTTAATTATTCATGATCCATTACTGAATTAATTATTGGTTCCTCAATCTCAGTAATAATAAGTAATAGTTTTCCACAAATATGACAATCTGTTGCTGCTAAATATTTATTTCTTCATAAGTTAGTGGTTCATTCGAACAACTTTTTGTATATTTCTTTAATATTAATAGGTTCCCCTATTAACATTTTTACAAAAACACTTCATGAATTTTTTCCTTTGTAAAGTACTGGTGGCTTAAAATTTTATTTTCATATTTTATGTAATACCAAAAACTTATTGGTTCGTGTTTTTGATAATTTTTGTGGATGATTTTTCAGGATTGGGTTTTGCAAGTATCTATTTTACTTAATTAACATTTGAAATCAGCTTACGTAGTAAAAGGTACTTTAAAACAATGTTTATAATTTTAATTTTTTATACATTACTTCATTCATTTGGAATTTCTGCTCGAACAACTTCGTTATTTTTCAAATCTTCTTCGTGTTTGTTTAATTTATCTTCAGAATAGAAATGTTGAAATAATCTATCACAAAGACATTTTTTCTAGTATTTTTTAAAAGTTGCAATCCTACAAGTCGAGAAATACTTTTTTTTTTAAATAATAGAGGTAATTTTTTCATTCTTAATATATAAAATATTTATGTGTTTATCAGTTTTATTTTTCGTAATACTTAGTGGGTAAAATATATATTCAGTTTCATAGTTGACTTTTTTTCTATGTTATTAGTTTCTTTTTCATTATTAGTTTCTTCTCCATTATTAGTTTCTTCTCCATTATTAGTTTCTTCTCCATTATTAGTTTCTTCTCCATTATTAGTTTCTTCTCCATTATTAGTTTCTTCTCCATTATTATTAAAATTTATTTAAATCATACATACATCATACATATATAACATTTCTTCTTTATCATCTTAATCTATTTCACCTATCTCTTCATTTTTAACCTTAACTTTCTTTTCTACATAACCATAAACGTTAATAGAAATTTTAGTTCTCTGTTCAAATGTTGGAACATTATCTAATTGTATTGGAAATACTAATCCTATGTAACTAAATTCATGTTGAAATGGTATGTAATTTCTGACTATCAGGAATGGTTTTTACTGGATGTATGTAGTGTTGATAAAATAGACCACATGAAAAATTTTTTATCTTTATTTTTAGCATTAATTACAGCCTGTTTATCTTTAATTTTTACTGTTACATCTACAAAAGAATCACCTTTAAACGAGTTATATTTATTTATTCTTATATCACGTTCATATATTTAATCTAATATCCGATTAGATACTTCTTTTTCGAATTTTAGCATTTCAGACAAAATTTTAGAAGTAACATCATAAAAATCTTCTAAATCAGTTGTTTTTAAAATAATTTCATTTATTGTTTTAAATAAAGCATCGTGATATTCTTTTCCAAATAATTCACCTCTTGAATATCTTGCACTAAGTTTTAATTTACTTTGAACCCATTATGGGGTCCTAGTTCGTTTTCTATTTTGTTTATTACAATTTTTGTGACATCATTAATAAATATTGTTGGATGTATTTCATATTTTACACAATTAATACAATAAGTTTTCACTCTTCCTCCAATTGATTTTTAATTTTCATGAACTTTATAATCATTAATTGATGTTTCAATTTTTTTTTATTTGCTGCGATTATATATTTACTTCGTTCGTGAATTTTCTTATAAAACTGTATTCTTTTCCACAAACGTCACATTTTATCAAAATCTTTTCACGTTAAGTTTTGGTTTATTTTTATTTGTTTTAAGTTCATCTTTTGTATAATTTTGTGTATTTTTTAAAACCAATAGTGGAAGACCTTTATGTATTCCACTTTTTAATGACTTTATACCTATACTTTTTTGTTTATACTGTATTCAACATTACATGTTTTGCAAATAACTTTTATATAATTTTTAGGTTTTTTTAGTTGCTAAATGTTGATGTTCACGTGATAATTTATAACAATTTTCACAAACATTACATTAAATTTTTATCCTTGGGGTTTTATTCTTGGGGTTCTTTTAGCTAGCGGAGTTAAACATTTATGAATTTTACTTCGTAAATGATTTTTTTTATATATTTTTGGCTTATGATATTTATTATAAGTTTCACGTTTCATTTCATCTGATAGCGTTGCATGTTCACCATTCATTTCAGTGTTTATTTTAAAGAAAAAATTTTTTATTCAATATTTATTTTTCATTCACGTTGTTTTGTACCTTCATCAAACATATAAAATTAAAAAAATTATATAAATAAAAACATTTTGTATGGTATTCCAGGAGGTAAATATTGACCCCCTACAAACATCAAAATTTATTATTTATTTTTTATATTTTTATAAATTTTTACAGACATTTTTAATAAAACAAAAAATGGATACCACACTAAACATGCTTAACGAAATTAACGTGTTAAAAAAACTTTCAGATCTTACAGTAGATAAACCTTTTCCAATAAATACTGTGGTAGTAATAGAAACAAAGTTTGGACACAAAGAAGTTATAATTTTAGAAAATATTACATTAATATTACCCGTTAGATACGTTCAAAAAGTCACAAAACAGGCTATAAAAGATGCGAACTGTGGAAAAGTTGCTATTGTGTTTAATGTAATGAATGTGTTGATAGCAAACAGTGGCATTCCACTTTGTTCATTAAAATTTAAAATTATATTTTAAATAATACTTTTCATACTGTAAATTATTTTATTTACAGTCATTTGCATTCATTAAATTTTAGCAATACATTTTAATCTTGTTTTACAGTGATTTCGTGATGATTTCTTTATAAGAAATTACGAACAGGTTACCTCAATATTTCGATAGTATCTGGGGATTATTTTGTGGTGAAATGTTTGTGACACGAAAAAGGCCACTCTCTTCGTACATAAATTTTCTATCAATTACATGTTGTTTTATTTTAAAACAAAAGTTCTTATTTTAAAATGTTTGCACTAGATCATTTATGTTGTTAGAATATAACATATACATATACAGATATGTATATATAAAATCACTTAAAATCAGTTGGGAAGAAGGAACAAAAAGATCAACATTACTCTGCCAGCTCAGTGCTAGACCATTTGGATTTCTATACTTAAAGGTCCGGGGTTCTCATTCTTATCAGGGAAATAGCTTTTAGCCTACAGTCCGAAAAAAAAAAAACAGTCTTATCAGATCATCTTCCCTTGACTGGGTGTGTGTGTCTGTATGTGTAGGTGTCCCCGTAAAAAACTTTTGAACCAATGGACCAAATTTCATCAAACTTTGTACGCAAGTTTTTAGGTACAAAAGCTAGTATCTGTTTGTGGAGAAAATTCATATCTAACCATAATTAAAACTACAATAATTTAATGGAAGCATATTTGTATGCAAGCATATGTATACGAAAAACATATGATATTTAACCGTAATAGTATTGTTTGATATATACGATATCTCTGGTAAAGTTTGGTTTTAAAAACGAAAAATATAATAATTTTATTTTATTGTAATTTAGATTAAATGTTTTCATAATCAGCTTAAAATAAATATACAAGCTTTATAACAGCAGACCCTTTATCATCCTACCTAAAATTCTACAAAGTAAATGTATTTGTACACCTATCGTCTAAGTGATTTCCACTTGCAAAGATAAAATTAAATGTATGATATACTAAAAATATTATAATAACCTATTACATGAAATATGTTTGGGGATGAAAATTACGTGTCTTCTTAAGTTATAAATGGTTTATTTTCAGGCAATGTTATCTGTTGATAGTTGAACACACTTTCGGAAGAAACATGATTACTTATTGACTTCTTGTTATGATGAATTGGTGTAGCACTTTCATCGACGCAAGGTTAAGACATGGTTGAATGGAACAAAATGAAAAATAAAAATGTTGCGGACGACTATAAATGTTATTATTATTTAAAGATTTAAACCATTACGAAGACACGAGCAGAAGCTCTCGCGAATTGGAAGGTATTGCAATATTTATGCGACATCTTTCTTTTGTACAGCTGTTAAAAGCGAATACTTCCTGAGCAAATGTTTGTAACAGGCTATGAATTTTAATTTAGTAATGAAAGGTTATTATCATCTTATCCGTGTATTTAAGTGTGCTCGTATGATTTCAGGTAACAAGAGTGAAGCTGAAGCTGCAGTTGAGTATGACTCTGATTCATCTGAAAGAACTGAACACTTTGAAGGTTTTATAAGTGAAGAGGACTGGCGTTTGATAAAACCGGTCGAGGCAGTGTATCAATCCAATGGACGAGGACAGCCAAAACATTGTGCAAGATTTCGCGAAATTTTGCCACCGAAAACCTGGACCCACATCCTTGCGCAATATATGTGAAACTTGTCTAAGAAAAACTGCACTTGGATTTACAAACGTGCAAGTGTCAACCGAAATTATAAAAACTACATAACTGGAAATGCAATATGTATACAATGTCACGCAAAAGCTTCGTTCTGGATATGTAATAGAGATGAATCACACCATCTCTTGTCATTTGAAATCAAATGTCTGAAAGAAGCCACATGTCATTCTTCGAAAGTCAAAAGACCTGTTTCGGGGTTTTTAAGAAAGAAAATTGCTTCCGAAATTGTAACCAAAGCTCCGTCTGTTATGCGGAAGGAACTAGCTGCTGACACCATGATGTGTGGAGACAAGGGACCAAGCCACTTACCGAATCTTAGAGTGCTGCAACAGATTCGGTACGAAACTGAGCAACAAAATGTTTATTCTACTGAGCCAGTTATTTCTTTGTGGCATGCGAAATACACACCTACGTATTATGAAAGTATTCCAAAAATTTGTCTGGATCCCTTTTATGTACATAACTGTTCAAGCAAGCAGATGCAAATATACAATTATTGTTGTAGCCAAAATGTGTCGTCTGTGACAGCGGACGCAACTGGTGCTTCATGTCGCTCTGTTCAACCAAAACATCAGGAAAATATTCGGGTTCCCAAAAAAACCTGCATTTTTGTACCAAGTTGTTGCAGAAACAGACCATGGACGATCATTCCCCGTACTTCAAATGTTGTCACAACGACATAACATTCCAGCGATACAAGGATGGCTGACTGATTGGCTAAGAAAAGGAGCAAAGAGCCCAAAGATCATAACAACAGATTTTTCCTTTGCATTCATTGGAGCTTTGTCACGTTGTTTTGCTGGTTGCACTTCTACAGCAGATTACTTGCATAAATGCTATGAAGTTCTTAATGGAAATACGACAGATTACCCAAAAGCATTTTAAGAGTTGATGTTGCCCACTTTGTAAAAGCAGTTTGTGATTTAGACTATTTTAAAAAAATGTGACAAACGTATAAAACAATTTTATGTTAGATGTTTCGGTTTGATCGTGAAGTGTACTTCTTTTGGTGAGGTGAAGGTTTTAGTGAGAGACATTGTATTTATGGCTTTGAGTGAATTTGAAGGTTGGTGTAACGGAGAAGAGGTTGAATCGAAAAAAGTAAAAATAAAACTGAGACAACTAATTGCAACTGGAGAGTTTCTTGAGATTCTTGAGGATGTGGGGAATGAGGATGTAGATAACTCTGTCAGCAAAGAAATGAGAACAAGTGAACCCATAGACATTGAAAATTACGACACATGTGTATCGGCAGCAGCAAAAAGATGCTGGTGTGACGAACTTATACTAGAAGTTGAGCGAGAAGTTTCTGTAAGTAGAGAGGTGATAGAGAAAATCTCCATTACTTCCCAGAAATTTTAAGTCATGTATGAAGGCTTATGAAGTATGTTCCATTGTGGTCCACCATAATGGTTCCTCATTTTGGCTATGGCAAAATTATAGCTTCCTCTGCTAGCGTAGGGAGCTACTTTAAGTATCTCAAATCTCTTCTGTTGAAAGAATCAAAGGGTCATATGAGAATTGACAAGTTTGTTTTTAAACATTTGTGTGATATCGAAGGTGATATCATGCTAACCCATGCATCAGAAGTAGAAAAAATGCCACCTCAAAAGATTCAAATCAAAACCGCTTAAAAAATAACAAAAGACAGACTACTCACATGTCCATGCTGAAGAACGTGAACATATTACTACCCTTAACACCAACAAGAAGTCATGCATTGCATGTAACAATGGTGATGTGCCACAAGGAGCTCATCGGTATATTTTATGTAGTACACCTGTTCATATTCTGGATGGCTGCTCGTTAACACTTCCAGGAAGTGACGAAGGTTACGGGGAAAGTAGATTGTGTATCCTTTGCTCAAAAAGTATGGACGTTTCCCCGACAGCATGCTTCGGACCATCGATAACACCAAAAGCCTGTACATCACCAAAAAAAAATGTTCACAACAATGCTACGGCGGAGAAAAATAGTGGCAATAATGTTCGCGATAGTATTTACGCGACAAATCATAAGGATACTGCAATCACAAACAAGCAAAACAAACCTATGACCTCATGCATAACTTGTCAGAAAGACGAATTACCTTATTGTTCACATGATTGTTTGCTAAATAATAAATCAGATCACACACTGGAAGGTTATTCTGTAGACACGACTGATTGCAATGAAGGTAATGAGGAAGGATGTACGTCTGTGACTTGTAGGAGAAACATTGGCATAAAAATTACCATAATGGATTCAAAAGAGGCAATGGTGTACGAGTCAGACAGAACAGATTTCGTACATGAAGAAAACTGGCGATGGTTGAATTCTCCAAGTGAATGGGGGTTTCCGCCTAAAAAACGGGGCAATTATTCCTATTTGTACCCTAGTAACGATTGGTTAACCATGGACTTATCGACAAAGCCGAGACCTGGTCCCCTTAGCATTGATATTTTAAGGAATGGCCAATTAATACCATCACTTAAAATCGGAAAGCATTCATTTAGTTTTGCAAATACCTGTGCATTTGATGCTGTCACACAATGTTTAGCATGTTTGTATTGTGACAGCAAGGACATTCGAGTTTTGATAGATGCACATGCCACCGATTCCAGTTACTGTGAGCTACTAAAGGTACTTTGCGAAAGGGGTGCCATCAAGACAGCATACAGAATTCGAGGACAAATTTTGCTGGAGCATTTCTCTGTAAAAAATTTAGTTTCTGGTAATAATATGGTATCTTGTGAGACTACAGTTCAAACACTGATTCGAAAGATTGTTCCGTCTTTCTTGACAAGCATTACCGAGAAGAAACAATGTTCGTCAACGTATTGTAGTAGCAGAAGTGAGGGACGTTTCATCCCCACTATTTCTGTAGATTTAGGAGTTTTGAGCAAATATATAAACTTTTCGCTTTCCCAGGAAATTGAAACCAATCTCCAAAGTATTTCAGGAAAATGCTTCAAAGTCTTTAAAAATCCGGAAATGACACCATTAAACCTGAAGTTGAATAGTGAGCAAGGAGAAGTGTGTTTGGGACAAACCAATTCAGGATTCCTGATATCAGACAAAATTATTTGGTTAGAGCATGGTATTATACCACGAAATTCATCTTCTGTGTATACCAGTGATTTCGAAGAACCGAACATTCTCCACATATCTAAGTTGCCGCAGGAAGTGACGGCAAATAGCAATAAATACAAATTAAAATCTGTAATAGAATTCCTAGCACCTTTGCATGACCAGTCTTTAGGGCACTACCTAGCACACTGCAGAAGACTTGATGGCACATGGACTTGTTTTGATGATTTGTCGAAAACAACGTTACGGACCAAAAACCGAATCAACGCTCAAGTGCTAATATACGTGCATTAATGTCAGTTATATGTATATGTCAGTAATATGTAGGAATAACCGATTCTGCGGGAGGCGATAGGGGCTGTGGACTTTGTTATACATGGATGTAACTTTGTTGCTTGGAACAATGACCTTGACTTTTGACCTGCAATTGACACCTACTGTGTTTAAGCCAAATGTTTACAAATTTTTTTAAACATTTCAAAAAAATTTTAAAAATGAAAAAAATTTGGAAAATAATCCTAAAAATTTGTAGGTTTTGCAGCAATGCCAAGAAAATATCAAAAAATTTTAAATTGCAAAATATAAAATATTTGATTTCTTGCAGACACTCCTGCATGCCATCTATTACTTCTCGACATGCTGTTTGGGTGGATATCTTGTAATTTTTTTTTTTTTTTTTTAGTTTGTCGAATGATTTCATTACTGGAAGCAGACATATTACATTTTCCTATATATTATGTTTCCCTATTTCTCTCGTCTACTTTTACGATCGCCACCACCCACCACCCTCTTAGTCAAGGCATTTGTCATCAGGCGTATCTTGGTTGACAGTCAATTTTAAATTGTTTCCCCCTCCTCTCAGTAGAGACTGAGACTTACTATCTTGTTAGGAAGACGAGTTGGCGGACAGCAGTGATAAAACAATAAGAAAGTCTGGTAAAAATTCTTTAATTCTTTAATTGTCTTGGTGTCTCCCCATTTTATAAAGAGTTTTGGTTAAATTTAATTTTTTTTGTTAATGTTTAGATTTTCGTATTTATTTACAGATTTAAAAAATTGTGTAATATTCGTATATTCCCCACTATTTTTTCAATTTCATCCAACTTTTGGAAAATTTGGCAATTGGGGTTATATTAAATAGGAGCAGTTAAATTTCAGAAGATATGTCAAATTACACAGGAGTTGAATTACATTGGCGGATCATCCATATTGACAATTGTCAACAAAAATTATTCATGTTTAATAGATATGAGACTTGTTGTGTCATTAAAGTTTCATCTTAAACTTGGGAGACTAAAATTCGCGCACAGATTTTATTAACTAACCGATAAATTAATTGAATTCTATAAGTATATGTGCATATTTGACATTCTTAACAAATGCATTTAGTTAAATTATTTTTATTAAAATTTATATAATTTATGTATTTGGTTCAGAAATGAGAGGCTTGTTAACGTGACACTAAAAATGTCTTTAGTGTGATTAATGAAATCTTCTTGATTAATTAGGTTATAACACATTTAATCCCACTTGTTTCGTATTCTCCATTAACTTAAACGAATACGTCCATTGTATAAACATGTGTGTACATTCGAAATAGGTAAAAACTTTATTTAAAGCGGTACACTTTAGTAACAAAAGAGATATGTGTATTTTTGGATGATTAAAAATAATTGACTTATGGAAATTGTACCCGAAGGCAAGGTGTCGGACTTTGCGTGCAGACTTCTAACTGGGCGTGCGTAGGCAACTATATTTGCATGTTAGTGCTGGGCTTGTTATCCGCATAATTCTGTGGAAGTAGAACAATAATTTTATATCGTTGTGGTTATAAAAACATGCGAGCAATTACATTTTTGTAAGTTTAAAAATATATTAAAATACAGACTTGTTTTTGTTTCGCAATTGAAGATTTAAATTAGACAACAAATACACCCACTTATCTCAAACAAATAGCTTGGTCACATACATTTAAAAACATTTTAGTATGATTTGTAAAATTCAAGAGACATACACTGATGGATCCTTTTTTTCAGTATGTCAGCATATAAACTAAAGTTTTTAAATTTTGTTCAGTAATATAATCCTGTGCATTTAGCAAGTGTAATTATGGCTGATGTTGTACAGTACGAATGAGGTTCTTTGTTGCGCAACTCAGTTAAGAATAAATTGTATCGTCTCTGAGAAATTTACACTTCACTGAGAGTTGGAATTGTTTGATAATTTTAAGAACTTGATTTAGGACTACTTCAGACGTTATTGTTGCAACTGATTTTTATATTCGTATTCATATTCTATACGAGGAAATATTTTTTTTTTCACTTTCGTGTGACATTACATTACACAAACTTATAAATTACATTTTGTAGTTTTGCACTGCTGTAGAATCGAAGTGAATGTTGAAAATATTCATGAGAATTATCACAACACATGTCATTAAAACATAGACATGCACGAAAAATGCCTTTATTTTTATGACAATACTGTTTGAACGAACTAAAATACCTACGATGGTTGTCTTCTGTTTTTGCTTCCCAAGGAACACTGCATGAAAAATGATTCCCCAAAATCAGAATGGGTTTCCTGTGGTCTTTCACATTACGGCCGTAAATGATTTGGGAAAATTGCCTGTCAATTCGTAAGATTTATTTTTGCGAGATTAAATACTCTCTTACCACACTTTATTACAGTACCGTTTTTTCGTATGTTTTGTGGTGCAATGTCTTTGTCAAAAGTTTGGGAAATTGTACAAATATTACGGTTAGAAGATGCAATATGCAGACTTCACCAACATTTACAGAGGTACAGAAATAATATTTATGTTCAGTAATTTTTTTAAAGTATTAGTGAGTACCAAGAGTTGCCCTTCACAAGCACAGGTGGATACATAAGCTACTACAATGTTTTAAAAGTGTGAAAGTGTCCATATTTATGCCAGAGATGTTACAAATATTGTGGTAATGATTATATAGTCTCGACCCAGCAACCACTTTGCAATCAACAACAGCAAAAGTGAATTATAACGTCATATTTTAGAGACGAGAAATTAAGTGGTAATCCGGTACAGAGAGATCATTTTCATAATCACTTCAGTTCATAAAAATGAAAGTTGTTTTCTCAATAAAGCTGTAGAAAATATATTGTAATTCATATTCACTTACTGCATTTTATTATACTCTGTAAATAATAAAATAAATCTGATTGTGTTCTTTATGAATAATCTGCTAACATATTAACAACGGACCCGTAAGATGAGGGATACCCCTCTGTTACCACACTCATATAATGAGTTACTAAAAAACATTGCTTCGATGTAGTATTTCCTACGATTTTTGCGCGATACGAAAGAATACCAAATATATCAGGTAAGCAACTCTATCGCCTGAATACTATTGTTAAGGGTCATAATGAAATGTTGTAGTGTCGCTCATCAATATTTTTGCTATATTATAAACCTTGCACAGTCAGAAGGCCTCAAGTGAACTTAAGGACGCGGTCTACTGCAATTTTCGTCCTCATTATTTTATTTTATATTTGTACCAGATATTTTTTTTTCGTATTTTAGACACAAAATGTGACTCAATTTGGCTCTTATCAAATTTTTTTTATCTCTCATAATTTTCGCGTAATGGCTTGTTAAATTCATATTTTGCATGTTTCCGTTTTAACGACTACACTACAACCAACTGATATACCAAACTAAAAAAAAAAATCAATGAATAAAGACATCGCAGGCTACAATGACATGCTCGTAAAATTAAAGGATAAAAATTATTTGTATTTTTAAAAAAATACTGAATTTTTTTATCATGTTTACTTTTAGTTTCAGCATTTTTAAAAAATAGAAATAATTGTTATTCTTTAATTTTACGAGCATGTCATCGTAGCCTGTAATGTCTTTATCCACTGTGATTTATTTTTTTTAGTTTGGTATATCAGCTAGTTTTAGTGCAGTCGTTAAAACGGAAACATGCAAAATATGACTTTAACAAGCCATTGCGCAAAAACTATGAGAAATAAAAAAAATGTCATAAGAGCCAAATTTAGTCACATTTTGTGTCTAAAATTAGAAAAAAATCTGGTACAAATAAGAATAAAAAAATGGTGATGAAAATTGCGGTATACCGCGCCCTTAAGGTAACATTTTACTATCTCGTACATAGGTTGTCACGCTACGTTTCATCTCAATGTAGGCTAAATCAGATTATGTTCAGGCTTATCTGTCTCTGGATTGTTGGACATTAATAACTTGACATGGAATGTGCTATACAATTTTACACAGTTTTTACAGACGTTGATCTGAAATTGAAACTTGTTATTAATTGCTGCCATTTACAGTAGGCCTATCCGTAAATTACATAAACATTGCGAGTTAAATTGGTGTTCCTGACGGTAGGCTAGAATCAACACAAATACTTTAAAAAAATTAATAACCAGACATTAATATGATTGTAATTTGTTCTGGCGTTGTATCTCATTACGAAAATCTCGAAGTACTGTGGTTTCAGGGTTGCGTGCTTCAAAACGCAAAGAGTGATTAATTTTTTAGCATTACACAGAAAGTGAAAATGACATTTTTACGTGCATAATGTTTCTAGATTAAAAACCAGAAATATTCAGAGTTACAGCTATAGTGACCCCCATCCATGCAGTAACTGTTCACTATTATCAACATCCGTTCGGATGATTTTGCTAATTTATCACATTTATAGGTAGACTCGGGGCCGCAACACGTCCCCTTATAGTTAGCTTACCAATTTAATAAACACAAGACTAACCCTGTCTTGCAAAGCAATTACTTGAAATTTTTCGTTATTTAATTCCATACGCAGTGGATAAGTAGTTATAAATGCGGCGTAATCACATATTTCCAGTACTTAAATGTGAACCGTGATAGAACAGTCTTAATTAATTACATACAATTAATGCTTCTGTTGATTCCGTACAACTGTTTTACTTTTATAATAATATTGTTTAATGTTTTCTTCAAAGTGACACGAGCAACTAGACCGCACTAAAAGAAAGCCAAAATTACAGACGCAATCAGTTTTTAAAATTACGAAATCTGTCAGTGGGTCAGGAAAGACTTGTGATTTCGTTCAACACTGTGCTACTGTAGTCAGTACATGAAAAAAAACTGTAATGGAAGTTTTGTGTAAGAAATATAATGTAATGTTTAAGATATTTGTAAAAAAAAAGCAAATCAAGTGTTTATAATTTAAAATTAAATTTTAGAAGTTGTAAAGAATGTAAGTAGATTGTATGCATAAATATGGAAAGACCAAAATGAGAAACTTCAATTTCTTGATAACGTACTTTAAATAGGTTTTGCCACTGGCAGTGATGAATTGTGTTGATTTACAACATAATATTATTTTAGAAGGAACACAATGAAGTGTAAGTTTAAGCTTAATTTCATTAAAGTAATTTTTTGTGTTAAACTTAATTATGCACATTAGAAACTTCACATGAATTAGTAGTTTCGGATAGTGTCTGATTTGTAAAATTTTATTGATTAGAATCCTATAAAAACCTACCAACAAGAGGCCAAGTGAGAAATAAGTTAATTTGTGTAATATTGTTGTAGCGATTGTATCGTTGTCAAAGCTAAATAAAAATTTTTACCTTACATTTTTAGCAAGGTACAAATAAATCTTTTTTTTTTCTTGCATCAACGCAATAATAAAATGGAATTTAGATCAGGAGAGTAATGCAACGAGATACATTAATTATGAGCAATGCCCCATGATATTAAAAAGAGATTGAATATAACAGAAAACAGAAAGAAAAATACGTATTCAGTGAAAGAAAGTTAACAAATGTTTAATATATTTCCTTATGTCATAAGATTGTTATGTCTGTTCATAGAATCGGCATGTTTAAAATTAAAATATATATTTTTTTTCAAAGTGGCTTGTTTATTAAAAAATATATGTATGTTTTATTTGTTAAATTTTCTGGGTAATGAATGTACGGCTGTTAAGTATATTATCTGTGTGGCAATGTTTTAGGAAATACGTACAAATTTCTGCTCACATTTATGAAATATACCTGATAATGCTGCAATATATCTATCTTAAGTTTTGTTTTGTTGGATAATATTGTCGTGAAATGTTGATCACAGTTCAAATGTGTACTTTTTCATCTAAATAATTAGCGTTACTGCATTTGTAATGGTTCCTTAAAATGTATAATACATATTTTTACGTAAATTCAAAGATACATTATATTCTGAGCATACCCGAGTTGCAAATATTAAATACAATTAGTTTTGTGAGGTGTACAACAGTGGATTACATATTAAATTACTGAAGCCACGATTTTGCCGCGAAAAAATTTTTGCATCACTTGTTTCGATGACTTAAGTGCACATCTGCACCTCTGCTTCATGGTCAGTAACTAGATAGTTTCACTCTCAATTTTCTTGAGATGCTGCTGGCAAAACACAGACATGTAGAGTCACAATAACAGTGGCATGGTAAATGCCGGTTTAAAGAACAAGACAACAAAATTTGGATTGCCGCAAATTCAGTATTTTTAATCCACTCAACGATAAAATATTAACTATTATATTTAATTTATTATAAAGATTTTTTTGCGGTCAACAATATTAGCACGATTTTTTCTCAAAAATGAAACATTTCTAGAAAAAATTATCAACCAAATAATTCATAAAACATTTATATTTTTTATCAATTTTTTATAAATAATTCCCAAAATGTGCTATCATTTAAAAGTGATTTTATATTGAGTTCAAACCCATGTACAGTATCTTTAGAAGATTGAACATCATTATTTTATTCACATAGATATGTGTTAAGTATATGTCAAAAATTCCATCTGAAATACTGACGCAGATGGGGCGGGTAAAAAGTTGCAGAGGCGCAGGGATAGGACGGCTGGACCAAGCTACTTCCAGGGCAATGTCCTTCATCTCCCTCTCCGGAATCATCACAAATTGAGCACAATATATTGCTCTAATGAAAATGTAAAGTTTTCTATTTCTGCGGCTTTCTTGAAGATTGAAGTTGGCTGCCACACTTATATTGCTGTAACATTTTAATGACTGAATTTGGAACTCTTATTTTCGGGGACAAATTAGCACAAATAGAGCACAATATAATGCTGTAGTTAAAATGAAAATATTCTTATTTTGGCGGCTAACGTGAAGATTCAAGTTGGCCGCCACACTTATATCACTGTAACATTTTAATGACTGAATCTGGCACTCTTATTTTCGGGCACAAATTAGCAAAAATAGAGCACAATAAATTGCTGCAGTGAAAATGTAAATTTCCCCATTTTGGCTGCTAACTTGAAGATTAGAGTTTGCCGCCACACTAATATCGCTGTAACATTTTAATGACTGAATCTGGAACTCTTATTTTCGGGGACAAATTAGCACAAATAGAGCACAATATAATGCTGTAGTTAAAATGAAAATATTCTTATTTTGGCGGCTAACGTGAAGATTCAAGTTGGCCGCCACACTTATATCACTGTAACATTTTAATGACTGAATCTGAAACTCTTATTTTCGGGCACAA
>PNEQ01016795.1:0-25896 GCA_003012365.1 Medauroidea extradentata
AGCCAGGAGTATTTCTACAGTTATGTCTTGTGAAGGAAAAGTAGAAGCGCTAGTAAACATGGTAAACATGAGTCGTGTTGAAGTTGAAATTCCTCGAGGTACCCAGGTAGCAGTGTTAGAGCTGCTGGATAAAGGAGACGTCCTTACTTGTACTTGTTCTTGTTCCTGTTCTTGTTCTTGTTCACGTGAAGCAGACGAGCCAGTCGTCGGAGAAAACATGAAGCAGTCAGAATGCTTGCAAAACGTGAGGTTATGTGGTCGAGTAAGTGCACATGAATCAGAGATACATTTTTCCAGTAAGTTAAGTCATTTGTCAGGTGAAGATAAACAGTTACTAGAGTCCGTGTTGCAAAAGTACCAACATATTTTTAGAGAAAGAAAGAATTTACCAGTAATGCCTTTGGTACAGCATCGTATACATACAGGAAGTCACAAGCCTATTTCTATTAAACCGTATCGCGTACCTTTTCACGAACAACAGTTAGTGAATAACATGGTAGAAGAACAGCTGAAGTCAGGATTCATTTTGCCAAGAGAGTCAACGACCCCCCTTGGTCTTTTCCTATTGTAATTGTTAAGAAGAAATCAGAAACTGGAGAACCCAAATTTAGATTTTGTGTGGATTACCGCTCGCTGAATTTAATCTCTACTCCTGATATCTACCCCCTGCCGAACATAGTAGAATCTCTAGATAATTTGGGCCAGTGCAAGCTTTTTTCAGTTGTTGATCTTACTATTGGTTACCATCAGATAGGGGTACATCCAGATGATCAAGCTAAAACGTATTTCATCACTACTACAGGCGTTTACAAGTACGTACGTTTGCCTTATGGTTTGATAAACGGTCCTGCAACTTTCCAGAAGCTTATGAACAGTGTTCTGAGAGGCTTAACACCTTCCCAATGTATGGTGTACATCGACGATGTAATAATTTTTAGTAAAAACATGAAGCAGCATGTAGCACATTTGAAGTCAGTTTTTGACAGGTTAGACAAAGCTAATTTGGTATTGTCATTAGAGAAATGTAATTTTGCAGTAAACGAAGTCCGCTACTTAGGACATGTAATAAGTTCTTCAGGAGTGAAGCCTGACCCGAAACTGGTTGAAGCAGTTCAGTGTTATCCTAGTCCCTCGAATGTAAAGGAACTTCAGAGTTTCCTAGGTTCATGTAACTACAACTGTTGTTTTATTAATACCTATGCTATTACAGCTAGACCTCTGACTAGTTTACTTAGAAAGGGAATTAAGTTTGTATAGACTCATGAGTGTGAGCATTCATTTCTCGCCCTTAAGAAGATGTTAGTATCATCTCCTGTTCTTGCTTATCCAGATTTTAGTAAGCCTTTCATATTGGCTACTGAAGCTAGCCAGTTTGCTATTGGTGGTGTTTTGTCACAGATTATTGATGGTGAAGAACACCCTGTGGCATATGCATCAAGACAGTTAAATAAAGCTGAAATTAATTACTCAGTTACTGAGAAAGAGCTCTTAGCAGTTGTATGGAGTGTTAAACATTTTCGTTGTTATTTGGTAGGGAATAAGTTCACCATTGTAACTGGCCATGGTGCTCTTAAGTGGATGTTAGGTTTAAAAGACCCTAGTGGTAGATTAATGAGATGGCCTTTACAGTTAAGCGAGTATGTTTACAAGATTCAGCATCGCCCAGGCAGAAAGCATGGTAATGCAGACTGTATGAGTAGGCGAGTGCGCAACATAGAAGTTAGTGCTGAAGAAACTATGGGTGCAGAAAAACAAGCCGATGAAGAATTCTAAGCATTTAGACAGCAGCAAAAATTTGTAGAACAGAATGGTCTTTTGTTTAAAGAAACTCGTTTAGGTTTAAGGTTAGTTGTCCCGAAGTCTCAACAAAATAAGATCTTGAAAGAATGTCATGATTCTGTATATGCTGGTCACCGAGGTAAGAAAGCTACAAACCGTAAAGTTGCTGAAAGATACTGGTGGAGAGATCGAAAACAAATAGTAGACAATTATGTAACATCCTGTATATCATGTAATCGCCGTACTACCCAAGGAAAAACTCGAGCTTATCTAGTTGAACTACCTGAAACTGAGCGACCTTTTCAGAGGTTATGCCTAGATATTGTAGGGCCTATGCCTAAAACAACAAGTGGAAATCGCTACATCTTGACGATCATTGATCAATTCTCGAGATATCTAGTAATGAAGCCTCTTCCCGATGAAACAGCTGAAACAGTAGTCAGAACTTTCGTCTTTGAATGGATATTGAAATTTGGTGTCCCAGATTCCATCATTACAGACCAGGGAACCAACTTCTTATCAGAACTCATGACTCAGTTATGCCAGTTGTTACTAGTAAAAAAGCTGAGAACTATCCCAGGACATACACACGGTAATGGAAGAACAGAGCGTGTACACAGGACAATTGCTAAAATGATTAGCCATTATGTCAGTAATCGTCATGATGATTGGGATGTGTATTTACCTTATGTGTGTGCTGCATACAACAGTCAAGTGCATACCAGTATCCAGTTGAGTCCTTATGAGATCATGCATGGCATGAAGATGTCTACTCCGTATGAGCACCTAACTGTACCTCCTTCAGTTAGCAACAGCCATGTTGCCGAGCTTGCAAGAAAACTGTGTGACGTGTGGAAGTCAGTGAAGCAACGCAACCACACTGTGTTCCTACAGCAAGCTTCGCAGTACAACAAGAAGGCGTGAAGAGACAGTACAAGATTGGAGACCTAGTGTATCTGAGCAATCCAGTGTTAAAGAAGAATCAAGTCAAGAAATTCCAACAAGTGTGGAAAGGGCCATATCCAGTTATTGAGGTGTGCTCTGCAGTTACCCTCAAGCTCCAGTTGCCTTTCCGCTCCATCATTGTTCATGTGAACCGAGTCAAGCCGTACACAGGTATCGCCAAGCCGCCTTCTGTACCTGATGACCACGACCATCCGAGAGGAAGACCACGGAAGCAACCTCCAGTTCCTCCTGCAGTCAAGAAGAAACTACGACCTCCTGCGACTCAGTCAGCCGCAGATCCTGTCGGTACACCACCCCGACGCCGAGCAGTAACGAAGATTCCCTCCCCTAAACCACCATCGTCACCCGTGAGACCCCCCATGCCCTACAACTTACGAAGACGTCATTGAAAATGTTTAACGTGTGTATAGTGTTGTGTAATATTTATTGTTTTGTTCTAGCATCTGAAATCCAAGTGCGACAATCCAATGTAGGTATAGTGTTTCAACGTCAAAGTGATGTTATTGTGTCAGACAGTGAGTACTTAGTTGTAATAAATTTTAATATTTCTGCCTTGTCTCAAGAATGTAGTTTACTAGGTGATATGTTAGATTTAGTATACAGTTTGCATCAAAATGAGTCTAATGATAGTATAGATTCTAGTGGTTATGATAATAATTTTAATCTTGCTTTATCTCAGTTGCGTAGTGCAAATGATAATTTCAAAACAGAAGTTGATAGTTTCACGTACTTGCTTCCTGATCGTAATGTTAAAATCAGAAAGTAACGAGGTTTGTTTGATATAGGTGGTAAAGTAATTAAAGTAATGTTTGATACAGCAACTTTTGATGATGTGAAGCAGTTAAATAAGCGTCTTGAAAATGTTGATTTGAGTTCTAGAAGTATAGCTTCTGATGTAGCAAATAATCAAATTCTTTTGAGAAATTTGTAAAACAATAATTGGTACTGGACTGATTGACAATTCTTCTCACTGTGACTTGATATCCAATCGTTTTAAAGCTCTTGCTACAGTCAATATTTTACACATACCAGAATTTCAGTTTAACGTCAATCCAGAAAAAGTATTTGGTTGGTTACCAGTAAATTTAACTATAGATAAAGCTATGTTGTCAGAAATTGACGAGTATTTATAGAGAAATGAATACAGTGTACCGTATAGTCAGATCATGCACAGTGTAAATAAGCCTGAAGCCAGTGTAGCTGATGTCCTTAGTATTCTTAATGTTTGGTTAGTGTTTATTCTCGGTATTACTATAGTTGTTCTAGTGATCGTGTTTAAGAAATGCTACTTGGTTAAATTCATGAAAAACAGTTCTACTGACTTGAAAGGCATAACAGCGTCTGAGGTAAAAGTTGTGTGGCCTAGTGCCAGTGAGCCAAGTTCAGCAGCTCAACAGTAGTCTTGTTTCACTTGTGTTTTTACTTGTATTTGGGTTGTGTATCTATGTGTTTACGCTGAGTGTCGCTGTGGGCTCCACTCTTCAAAAAGGAGGGTGATTGTAAGGGACTGTAAGTACTTGTGGACGCCCAGTGTGTAGTTTAGTTCGCTACAACCTGTAGCTCGCCGCACGCCATTGGCTAGTTGTCGTCAGGCGACAACTCAAGCGACAGCCGCGTGCTCGCCGCCCGCCCCGCAGTGCCGAGAGCGCGAGGCAGTTCGGAGTTAGCGGTCCGCGAGGCATGACGTGTTGTAAGAATGTTCTGTCAGACGCCCGCGAAGTAAGACGTGCTGTTATGTCAGTTGCTAGTTAGCAGTCCGAGCAGTCAGATGTGTCTTTAGTACTAACATGGCAAGTGTGGTAAGACGTCCGCGTAGAAAGACGTAGGCGCACAGTATGAGAGCACGAGTACTAGAGCCGCATGTAGACTAGAGACCTATGCATGGGCTGCCGGCGAGCACGCGTGAGTGCCCCACAGCGACGTCACCCTTGCTGTATAGTGTGGGACATTAGCATGTCAATAAATGGGTGAGACGCGCACCGTAAAGTATAAAGATCTTGTTAATTTTGATACCCGACATACCCACATTCAGGCCCTCTACCATCACGGGCCTAGAGACGACATACTCAGGTGTCTGCACTGTCCAGTGCAGTGCTCGTAATCCCGTGTAACGCCCTAAAAAGGGGCAGTTACAAAACGATATACATGCATTTGTACTTATTTTCTGTACGCTTTCCCGGACAAAATATGAATATTATGAAAGCCCACGTAAGCTAGACATGGCTAAAAACTTCTGTAAACATTTTACAGTGTTACTACTCTTGTTTTTTATATCAGGTTGTAATAAAATGACCACGATCTTGACTATTAAGAAATAGGGTACCGTAAATCGGTAATACCTTGCACTAGCATGGGTAACTTCGCACCACCAAAAATATTACTTTCTAGGTAGTTTGGTGAAATAAAGTCACATAACGGCTGGTTCTTTAAAAAATTATAATTTAATACCATCGAAAACAATCACTAGTCTTTTAACTATCAGCACAGAAAAAATATATTTTGGTGGTGAAAAGTTACACATGCTGGTGCAAGGCATATTCAGTTTACGGTACTAATGACGACTCTTGTTCGCATCAACACTAGTATAATTACTTTTAAGCACAAGGCGTTTGACGTGTGAAGAAAGAAATACCTGACGTGCTGCCAAATATGACAAACATTGTTGGGCACTATTTCGCTGATGTAAAAATCTGCAATTATGCTTCAACCTCCGACGTTACGGCAGCGGTTAAATCTGATAATGGTACGATAAATAAATGCCAAATAAATTATCGGCAAGTGACCTACTTCGTCTGGCTTTGTTTCTTTGACGATAATAGCTGTTAGTACTGCATGAACACTCGAAGTTTAGGAAACTGTTGCAACTGACATCGTAAGGGCGAAAAATATCTTGCTATTTACCAACAGTACATTACTTTGTCAGACACAATTTTCTTAACGAAATCCACTGGAATTATTGCTAGAGCGTAAGTTCACAACTGACTTCATGAAGAGAATAATAGCCTGAGTGACCCAGTTCAGTTCTTTAACTGGTTACAGATACATATGAAGTGTCGAATCTTTTGCTTGTTTGCTTAACTAAGTTTTTAAAATTGCCTTGTATTTTGATAAACCAAGAGGTTTTTGCGAAAAGAAAATTGAATTTTTTAACAACGAATACGGCATTCCTGCAATAAAAGTCTATCATAAACATTATCGAATAAAAGTTATTTCACCGTAATTTAAAAGACATTTCAATTCTTAAAAAAAAATCTATGTTTTATAAGGTCGTCAACAATTTTTTCTTCTATTCTTCCTGATGCATCACATCCCAAAATTTGCCTGTGGTTTAAGTACAGTGTGCGTTGGTGTGTGTGTTGGTGTGTGTGTTGGTGTGTGTGTTGGTGTGTGTGTGTACAAACCTACATTGTAAATGATATTCCGATGATTTTCATACAAAGAAAATCTGTGTATAGTAGAATATCTAACCCATTAAAGTGCTAAAAGATTGTAACTCAGTACCTTGCATGGGACATATGTACTAACATCCAATCAATTTCCCATAGCTTATACTCGTTGATGGATATTCCTTCGTGTATGCCCGCACTGTTCTCCATGACATTTTAAGCTAATCAATTGTTCGCGCAGCCGACTGTGAGCCAGACAGTCAGAGGAAGGAAAATAGATATTAGTATTTAGACACTTCTTAATCAATGACCTAGTAACCTACTTCCCTACCATTCACTAAAATGTAATATTCTTGTACCGTGCCCCAGGTGAAATACTGAAAACGCGAAGTTATGATTTAATTAAAAGTTAATTGATGCCGACTGCTTGTTTTGGCCTGGCGACTTGGGAAGTTGATGGAAGTAAGAAATAGAGTTACTTTTGCTCTGGAGATAATACCGTGGCTCATTACATCTGGCAAAAACTAAAAATTTAATTTACTGTGTGCCGTAGCGCAAAAGTAAGAGAAATAACATTTTTCAGTCAAATATATCTATCTCGCTCTCTCTTACTGGCTCTGTCTTTCGACATTATTATTATTATTATTATTTTTATTATTATTATTATTATTATTATTATTATTATACACAGAGAGGCCGCTACAGGACCATGCTAAGTGAATATTTGATACTTAATGTGAGGTTTACTCACGCGTCACATTTTTTCTCGTCTTCTTGCTACGCATTTTTTCCCTCTCTTTCGACCAAGTAGTTGCTGTCTCGAATTTCTTGATCTCCTGTCTCACTTTCTTCTTGAGTATTTTGCAAACCAATATGTGTCTGTCTTGCGTATCTGTGTCTGTTGTGCCAACATCTTTAAGGTATACTCTGACTTCAGTGATCCACTTCATGTTCTTAAAGCTTTCAGCGCAATCCAAAATGTGTTTAGTATTTCGGGTGTCCTGCGTTATTTTGATCTGCCATTAAGATTTCAGTTGACGTTTATTCATGAAATTTACTATATTAGACATCTGTTAGGTCTCTTATCAACTCAGAAGTGTGAAGCCTTCTTCTGTCTTATTTATTAAGTGACGGAATTTACCTGATAATCCTTCTCCCTTATTTCCTTAATGCATTCAGTTGCACCTTTTAAATTAACAGCCAACGTTTCTGATGCGTATAAAGCTTCTGGTTTGGTGACAATGTCACATTATGTCAACGTAAAATGTATTATTTTGTAGTAGATGATTCCAGTCTTACGGAATGCTTTAGTGACCGTTTGAGTTCTCTGGGGCTATATTTCTGGATCTCATTTTCTTGCATCATCTTTCCAAGCTATTTGACTCTGAGAACTCTTTTGATATCCCCGAATTCTATCGTAATCGTTTTTGTGCACCTTTTTTGGTTCGTTGTATTCTTTTTTTTTTTTTTTTTTTTTTTTTTTTTTTTTTTTTTTTTTTTTTTTTTTTTTTTTTTTTTTTTTTTTTTTTTTTTTTTTTTTTTTTTTTTTTTTTTTTTTTTTTTTTTTTTTTTTTTTTTTTTTAAGGAGTTCTGTAATCCGACATTTCCAGTCTTCTCATTCAGTGCCTCGATTGCTGTACTGCAGTATCTATTTATATGTGAGTATTGCGAGATCATCAGCGAACACAGCCGATAGCTAGACCTTTATGGCGCCGCGGTGGCCGAATGTTCAAACCACGCATCCCAGTAGTGCGATCCGGGTTCGATTCCCGGCGGGGTCGCTCCCAGCATTTTCGCATGTGGGAATCATGCCGGACGATGCCGCTGGTCGGCGGGTTTTCTCGGGATCTCCCGTTTCCCCCACCCCTTCATTCCGGCGCAGCTCCCTACTCACATAATGTCACCCCTCATCTCGCTGAAGACCTAGACATTAAGAGTTGACCAAAAATCTCTCACTCTAGACCTTTGGTTGTCCGTCCTTGTCTGTAGTCGTGTAAGTTTATAAAGACTCTGTTGCTTCAGTTATTTTTCTCATCCCCTGACAACTTTGTCCAACAGTTGGTTCTGCACAGGATTAAATAAATTTTAATAAAATGTAGAATATTTTTAAAAATTAGTTTATTTTGGGGTCTTATATATTAGATCTAGTGTCGTACAACAATACTACTTAAAGTGATTTTTTTCATTTTGGTATGTTAGTTGGTTTTAGTGTCATATTTAGAGCTTTGACATGCAAACTTAGACTTTTACAAGCAATTATGCAAAATTTTGTAGTATTTAATAATAATTTTATAAGAACAGAATTGAATTTTGTCAGAATTTACATCTAAAATAATTGTAAAATGTATCTGGTACAAATATAAAAATAAATCATGATGAAATGTGGAGATAGCGAAAGAACTCCAGTGTTCCTATTTTCCTTTGTGATTCGGGTAGTTGATTACAAGGAAAATCTGGAACAGGCGGACAATGATAGGTCGATGACATAGATAAGTGAACTTAAGGCACTGCTTCCTGGTAATAAAAACGGATTCGCTTGGAATGGAGGTCCGTGAACACGATTCATATGTGTGTCGGGGATAAAAATATCTCTACAATGCGGGGTCACTGGTTGAGTGTTTCCGGGTTCCTTCAGTGGCCATATTTGAGATGCCAAGATGTTTTAGCCTACTTTCCGAAGGGAGGTTAGTCCCGCGAGATCATTTTCCTGCCTGTACGTTTCTTATGTGTGTGTTCGTGTTCGTCTCTCCCATAAAAATATATATCTTACACGAGGACAGAATTTCACATAACTCAGTAAACCGAGAATAATAATTTATTCAGAGTCTTACTCCAACAGTTGTTTTCATTCTCATTGTCTTTTTATTTAAAAGTAAACAAAAATTCAAAGCTTACTGCTCTGTTTTACTTTTCGAAAAGTACTGCACTTATTAAAATAAAATGCGTTTGGTATACAGGCCGTTATTTTATCAACCAGTAGAATAACATATTGCTTTTTTTTTTGTCAAAGAGAACTGCAAGTTGCTAAGCGTTCATGACATACTTTGGAAACCATTTAAACAAATTGGGCGTCTTACATTTGCTGTGAAAGGTCACGATTTGATATGAGGTCATTAAAGCTGAGGCACTTGTTTACATAATGTTATATTTAAGTCGTTTACTATCGGAACTAAACGGTTTTAATGATTTAGATTAATTCTAAGATGCTAAAAGAATCCATTGCAATTATTAAACCTGTTGGTATTTAACAGACAAAAAACATATTGTCATTAAATAATTTATAAGTAATTTTTACAGTATACAAATAAACAAACGAAAACCACTAAATTTGCGACCAAGCCAAAATGTTCAGAGGCTTAGCAAACTGTTATTTTAATGACGTTGTGAACTTATTTTAAGAATCATATTTGAATAAACACCTTCGCTTATTTTCAGAGCTATATAAAAATTTAAACTGAACTAATTTGTTGCATTACAGTTTTTTACGATCATCAAACGGGCACAAATGTCTTAGATTTTAGCCAGATTGAAATATATGATCGTGCCTCACGATTACATAACACATTTCATTCTGTATCTTAACAACCAATGTATACGCATCTAGCAAATGTAGTTATACAAATAAAGGGTAACTGTAGACAATGTTATTTTCTAGATATTTAGTAGAAAACGTTCATAAAATTTAACTATTTCCAATAATTACATTTATGTTTTTTTAATAATGTCTCATTAGGACAATATAGTTTTCTTCGCAAATTGGTAAGAACATTTTCGGAATGAACAATATAATTACAATACATAAAAAAGATATATATTATAGACTGCAAAGGAAATGAATATGTTCTTTAAGTACTCGGAAATAGTATGAAGACGAATTTTAAATTATATCAGATGCATGTGAATCTAAATAAAAATTCTATGTCTATAAAATCCACTATCGCTAATATAAAATTGCTTGTAAAACTGAGGCGTTATGTAATAAAATTATTTAAAAAATCTTTTTAATTAAATCTAGGCATAAAACTGTGTGTTTAATAAACACCGAACGTTCTTCGCCAAAAAAAATTGTATTCCTATACGATTAAATGTTAGCAAAACGATTCGTTTTTTTTTTTTTTTTTTTTTAGAACTAACGTAAATGTAAGATACCCTTTTAGCAAGTTTGTTGTTTAGTATAAATATCGTACGAAAAGTTTCTCAGCACTGAATAACTCAAGCTTGCGAGGTTCCTGAGCCGTTTATAAGACAGTCTACGTTATTTTCATCCATAAACTGACACTCATTTGCTAAAAAATACCGTTACCTTGTCAACTTTGGAAGCTCTCCCCAAAATCAGGATATTCTTGTTCGTTTTTTTAACGGAGGTTAAAACTTAATAGTTTCAGTACAATGCATGTATACATATTGATAAATGGTGAACCCATTAGGAAAAATTATCTGACTCCATGTAAACTTATCGCATTTTAATTTACAAATTCAAAGGTTTGTGCCCAGAAGTGTTCGTTGATTGTTGATAGTTGATTCGTCTACTGAATAAGTCTGTAAATGTCCAGCAGCACGAATTACAAACATTCGCAATTATTTTCAGTCAAAAGAGACATGTCAAAAATTATCTTCTACCAGGTAGCCCATATCTTTTTGAAGATTATTTTAAAGTAGAATTTATTAGCTCTTTTATCTCGATGAACTATAATTCAGTGTTATTTTGAAGTCCGATAAAATTGTAGAATTTATAAATTACTTTGAATAGTTGCAAACTATATAGTGTATGTTAATTTTTGAAATTTAAATTTGAATTTGCGTATTATAATATATTCTGATTGATGCCTTTTTCAAATCTTCTTGCCCAGGGGCTGTAATAGATTGGATACTTGATTTTATAATCTATATTGTTATAAATGGTACATTTGCATATATGGGATGCTTTTCGTGTAATATAGACACACAGTGTCGTAATTCCTGCTTGTTAGTTTTGTGTTTTCTATCACCCATTTTCGCTCACTCTCACAGATGAATCGTTGATCGGAGATTAAAAACCTGTTGCACGAGTTGTAGGAAATTTTTCTCTCTGTAATTTTGTACATTATAAATTTCCATGTAAAATGCACAGTTTTCGAGTTGTTACAAAAAACAAAACAGAACAAGGTCCGGTTTTCCAGATGTTTGAAAAAAGAAACGCACTTCTAGAAAAAAAATGTTGGCAAACCTCATTTTCTAGTTCAGGAACTCCATGAAAATAAAAAGGTACCAAATTTCAAAACTCCACCAAAACTTTTCTCTGGTTTTCCTTTGATGCGTGCATGGGCAATAATCCCGCAACCGTTATCTCGAAGGTAGTGGAATTATTTCAGTGGGAAGAAATTAGTAAACAATTAAGGGTTTACAAAAAAGAGCTTTATTAAACGGTAACTAAACACCCGCAATCCGTTTAATGACGCTCCGAGCCCGACTTTCTCAAGAAGCTTAACTCTTTGTTCGCTCGTTAATTGTTTCATTCGCAAGCTCCACGCCACAAGTAACAATCTGAGGTGCTACCTTGGAAGCGAGTGTAAAACAACAGCGATGGTAATTCCTGCCGTGTAGCAGCCACTCCAACGCGGCGCTTAGTTGAGGAAAATGTCCGACTCGAAGGCGGAGGTTCGAGAACAATAAAACTCCCACCCCAGAGGGTGCGATGTTCGCTCGGTTGCCTACCCTGGCAGGCGTCTATCAGAGCTCTGCTCATTGTTGATGTACGGGACAAAAGCCGCACGGGATGCAGCCGCCGGCTTTAGGTCGGAGGTTAAGTAGCCCCCTCTCCATCCACCACCTTAATTAACCCTTACAACGCCTGTCGTGTGCAATGAGATCCCGTATGTATTACAAACGGGAACGTCCATCCCTCTGGCTTTGTGCTGGCATTTCTGGATCAATAAGTAGACGTGTGGGCGTGTCGGTGTTTGTTTGACGGGATAATAGATATTTTAAGACGTTAAGGCCATCGTCTGTACTGCTGTCACGATAATTATTTTATAAATCCTGTAAGAGAGAATACATTGAAAAAACTGTCGCACAGTTTTGTTTAAAAAAAAAATAAAAAGTTAAAAATTACACAATATGATAATTAATTATTCCAAGCAAAAATACGCAATGGTTTCAGCAAATTATGTAATTAAGAAAATTCATATCAATGAACTAATTAGCCAAATATATAATGTTATCTCTAGAATAAAATAGACTAAAGAGTACGAAATGTTTTAAACAATACTTCGAAACATTATTATATGTGCTCTCGTTTAAGAACAAAACTATAATATTGTCGTGAAAGCTGTAGAAATGTCTATCATTACAATAAGGGGGCTCGCATACTGCCCGTCTTGTTTGAGTGTTTGTGTGAGTGAGGCACGGCGCTAAGGGTGATGTTGACAGGCTCATCTGGTGCGGTAACATCTCTACCACAAGATACTGAAACTGCGTGCAGTGGTATCGTAGAACACTCGTCTGACACTTTCATCGGTGACCCCATCTTTTTACAGGGAAAAAATCTCAATTGCATGTTTATAGAGCAGTTTTACACGATTCGCGTGAGTAGTTTTTTAGATATAACACATTGAAGAAGCCGTTGTTTTTTTTTTGGGGGGGGGGAGGGGGGCTCCGAAATGATTTTTCTAATTGACGTGATATTTTGAATCAACTTTTCCGTCAACGTTTGGAGTGTATTTTCTATTTTCACGTTGACACAACGGGCACTTGTGCAACAGTTTCGTAATAAGAACGTATTTACGGGCACACTTAAACGCAATTTAAGCGCGTGATATGCGCAATCATTAAATTTAACGTGAACATGGCCTTAGACAAACAAAAGACTCTCCCCTTCCCTTGGTAGATGACAACCCCGCTCGTTAAGTGCATGGTCTACAGCAGTTTCCATTGTCATAGTTGTATTGTTAAATTTGTACCAGGTAACGTTTTATAGTTTTATACGTAAATTTGCTCAAATTAATTTTTTTCTCTGTCATAGTTTTTGCGTAATGGCTCGTAATTGTCAAAATTTGCATGTTACGGTTTTAAGAGTTAGCAAACCTGGTGCTGTAGCGTGGTACTCTAGGAACTTTTCCTTGTATAACCTTTAAAATTGTTTCCAATGCGATTATCTACGAACAGAAGACACTTCAAACTGTGTACCAATGGTTTTAAAAATCTCGTACGCTAACTAAAAACATTATTCCCGAGCTCCACAAATGTTCTAAAATTACTTTTCCACGTTGTTGTAGCTGAGAAAATATGAACCCTAATCGTAAAAGATAATCATAGGAACCTGGATTGGACTTTACCACACACTTTCCACAAATAAAAATAACCGGGTCATCGCTTAGAAACAGTTTCTGCGAAAATACTGTATAATTACTAGTTTAGTCCTTCGCGCTTAGATGCGATGAGGTGTTTGACGTAAGTGTCATATTCTACTTATCGCCTTCTCCGTTTCCGTGCCTCAAATGTAATAATAACAATAATAATAATAAAACTAGCGCCTACTAACTCTTAAGTACGACGCTAAAACCAACCGACATACCAAATTGTAAAATTCATGGCAAATGACGATGTTGATGGTTACAAGTTCTCCTGAATAAAATAACCAAATAATTTTTTACTAGAAAAATTCTCACATCTTAGAAATATTTTTCAAACATAAAAACTTTGTATGGTGGTGGAAATTAGATTATAGGCTTTTAAACCATCTTGGTTAAAGTAACTCTGTCCACACATTTTTCTTTTTTTAACTCGAAAATTACCTTTTAACTCTCAAAAACATCCAAAATTTTCTCTCGTCCCCCCCCCCCCAAGTTTTTTAAACGTCCCTCAAAATATCCCTTTTTTTGCTCAAAATATTCCCTTTTCTCTTTGTCCAACAAAGTTATCGTAGTGGCTATCTCAAAGCCAGCTTCGACCTAATGTTTTCTCAAACGGGCTGGGTGACGCAATTTTATTGCGTCGCTGATTCAGGCTGGCTATTGAGAATCAGTAACAAATTTAATTTAAATATTTGTTTAGAATTATGACTTCCATTTTTTAAATAAAAATATTTTTAACAGTACATATATATGCAAAAAGTGATGTTCAGTGCTTAGCCCTAAGTTTCAGAACTAAGTCGTACTTGATATATTTTACGGAAATGCATTAAATTAGTTGTTATGAAATCAACGAAACTAATTTAATAAATATTTTTATTGAAATACATGCAATATGGTTTCCTATACACCACTGACGACTTCATTCAATTGCATCTGCTCACGAACTTTGCCAAGCTCCATCGATTGCAAATAAAATAATTCGAATAATGTTTTGAAGATCTAAGCAAATAAAATATAATAAATAACTTTTACTCACATGCAACTGGGTCTACTATTCAACCCAAATATGAGCACACTACTTAAAACACGGAAACATCATTCTAACAGCACCACTCTCGCCAAATAACTGACTTGTCTTGTGAAACCTGCCTTAATACATTAATTCCTTACACCATGACAACCAACCACCCCCTCCCCATCTACAACCAAGGCCTCTACCACCCCTACGCCTCCTCTACCACCCCTACGCCTCCTCTACCACCCGCCACCTCCCGCACCCCCTCACCACATCAAGTCCACACATTCTCACCCCCACACTACCAACCACTGTAACCTTCCATATGCGTTTTCTATGACTTCACAACTTTCCATGACTAGTCACCTATATGTTATACTAGCCGACCGGCTGCGGCGTCGCCCGGGTGAAATTACGTAATGTAAACAGTAACTCTGGATAAAATATGTGATGAAGGCACTTAACAGCTAGCGTGCTCAATAACAGTGAACTATAATTAACTGTCTTAGCTCAGTGTAAAAAGCGCTCGCAATATGCTCGTATGAAGTCATAGTAATTTCCATCGCAAAGTCTTGCACTGGATACGAACCCGTAACCCCACCCTTCCACACCACAAACTTTATACAATACCTGAGTGAATGCCATAGAACAAAGAGGATTATAGAACGGAAACTCTCATGCAAGAATGTTGGGCACTGTTTCCAGCGCCCTCTACCAAGCGGGTGCTAATTAACTTCATCAAATAGAGTATTTTGAATCACTTATGGCTACATATAAATATAATGGTTGCCATTTCGATTAGTGTGCGTCGAGTACGTAATACAATCGATTTATTGTTCGATAATATGATTGTAATTTCTATCGACTTTGTTTATCAGACAAATAGGCTATTTTGAATATTTTAACCTGAAAACATCTGACAATGTAATTACAACCTGAATATGTCTGGTAATGGGGTTACAACCTAAAAACGTCTGATAATGCAGTTATATGTATCCTGAAAATAGTTGTATACTATGTAATATTTAGTTTAACAATTGTCCATAGCGGTAATTAAATAAATTAATGAAATTATACAAGGTACATACGAACTCTGTTTTTTGACATTAGATATTATTGTTGGGATGACCCAGAACATATATTTTTAATAGCATATAAGTAAAATAAAATAAATTGATAACCTAGGTCTATGTTTATATTGCGACGTTTTTTATGTTTTACTGGAAACGATCGTTTTATATACAAATCTTAACACGATAAGGAAGTGAAACCACTACATTATAATACCGTACATAGAGTAAAGGTAATTGAAATTTACTATCTAGTCAAGCATGGGTCAAACGTCTGCCTGAAATAAGAACCAATTTGTTGTTTTACACTCTTTAATTACTCTAGCTGATACACAGAAAACTACAGTATGTGATCACTATTCATTTATCTAGCTGAAAGGCATTACTAAGACACATACCTAAACTTACAATTTAAAAGACACATGATAAAATTTTTCAAAAATACCTTCGTGGAAACACTTAAAAAACCTCTTAAATTATAACCTCAAAATCATAACAGCCTATAACCTTCAAACTGCTCGACTAAAAATAGCGACCGACAAATTATTTGAAAATTATCAGGAAAGTTGATCCTGGTTCTGCCCCCATACCAGCGGGTGCCAAAGCTAACAGTTCTCAACTTCGTCTATTTCAGTTTCCCACGCCTGGTGAATGCTTAAAGGCATGCCGTGATAATTCTTTCGTATGTAGTGGCTACAGTCCAAAGAGGTTTTATTTATGAGTAGGTTTTGCCAAAAGAAACTACTGTTGAATTTATTTCTCCATGATCATTCTCTTTTTTCGGGAGTCTGTAACATTTTACTGCTTTTCACCTACTTAATTTTCGAATTTCATAAAAACCTGAATTTGATTTGTAGATATTTACATAAGCTTCATTCTTATCAAAAATCATCTCGTTATCTCAACGGGTATAAGCGGTACAGATGATTAATTGAAATCACATTTTAATTTTTTAACAACTTTCAAGGACGAATGTCAAAAAATCCTGAAACTACTTTTTTATATTTACGTAAGATTTATTTTAAAACGAAAACCATTTCAATATTTCCACTGGTTTAGGAGATAAGTGGGATTAATTAAAAAACACGTTTTATTTTTTATGAGCTTTCAAGGACGAATTTCGAAAAATTGTAAAAATACTTTTTAGATTTTTACTTAAACATCATTTGTAAAAAAAATTCACCTCACTATCTGAAATGGTTTAAGAGAAATCACGGATTAATGAAAAATATATTTTACGGCTCTTCACCCCCTTAATTTTCGAATTTCGCAAAATCGAAAAATTAGCGAATATACATTTCTTTGGGCAATATTATGAAGTTAAAAATTTATGATAGCATTCCCGGTTAAAGAGATATCAAGGATTCTTTTAAAACACATTTCACCCCTTTTCACCCCCTTAATTATCGAATTTAAAAAAAAACCTTTCTTAGTGGGTGCTTACGGGGCAAGTGGAAGCTTCCCTCAAAATTTCATCGTTCTAGGTCCAGCGGTTTGGGCTGTGCGTTGATGAGTGAGTGTGTCAGGACACTTCATTTTATACATTAAGATTAGAAAATCTCTAATCCTAGGCCGTCTATATATATATATATATATATATATATATATATATATACACACACACACACACACTCACTCATTATTTACACACCTGTATATTTAATAGTACTTAAGAATTTTTTCAACAGTCGTTTTTAATAGTAATAGATTTTCCATTAAGCACTCTACACAAAAAAATACCCCATTTATAATTTTAAATACTATTTTTTACCAATTTCTACAAACCAACATATCAAATATTTTTTAAGTGCAAAATATACCTTCGTGGACAACATTGGCCACAGTCGTTTTTAATAGTGGTAGTTGTTCCAATTAAACACACTACACACTAGGTAAGTAAAAAAATAACACATTTAATATTTTAATACAAATTTTCACCCATTTATGCAAACCAACATATTAATATTATTTTTTAGGTACAAAACTTACCTTCGTTGACAGCGTTGGCCCGAACTGTTCCCGTCTCGTGCTGTCGTTTGTGACGCCAGCAGATGGGTGTTGACATCACTTGAGCAAGTTTAAACCAACTCCCTAGATTGTTTATGCCAGTGATTAAACCTCCTCACACTTATTGTACTAGACATAATCTTTAATTTTAATTAATTGCGATGTGCCAGCTTTTATAGTTGTAAATGTGTATTTCTGAAAATTAACCTAATACATAATTATTTCCTCAAATTTAATTTTTTTTAAACAAACCACCAGGTTGCCTCACGGTCTCATATTAATCTGGATTATTTTCAATCTGGATACAACCAATAGATAAAATCCATTCAGATAGTATCCATCCAGATACTATAATTTTGGATACTATCATACATTCTGGATACTGTTAAAATTTATATTATACAAATTGATACTATCCATAAGTCGGGATACCATCAGTCACGATACGATTCATCAGAAATGTGTCCATATGGATACTTACAGCCTGTATAAATATTCAATATTCACGATGCTATCCAGAAGAATACGATCCAAATTAATGTACAGGATTATTATAAATGATTCATCGGGTTTTTATATTCATAATTCATAGTCTATTTATTTTAAAAGCTCACACCAACTACCTAACAAAAGAAATACCCAAAAAGTTTTATTTAACACGAGTCTAAAACTTTTTTTGTTACAACAGGTGGTAGCACTGGATCAGTTCACAAAATGGCGACAAGCCAACAGAAAGCGTTTTGTGTTTTGGGATATGCGAAATGTTTATCTGTTATTACAGTGCAGCGTGTGTTCCAAGGGCATTACCACACAGAACCACCATGTCACCAGAGCATGTTGCGAAGGTATCGTCAATTCCAGGATACGGGATGCTTGTGCAAAGGTAAGAGCACAGGACGGCCAAGTGTTTCTAACGAAACAGTGAACAGACTGAGGGAAAGTTATGCGCGTAGCCCACGAAAATCAACTAACCGAGCAAGTCGCGAGCTTGGAATTCCTCAGCCGACAGTGTGGAAGATTTTGCGACAACGGTTACAACTTAAACCGTACCGCTTACAGTCGTTGCAACACTTGCATCCAGAAGGTTACGCTGTCAGGGTTGAGTTTTGCGAGAACATGCAGGAAGCTATGCAGGATGAAGCATTTGCCACACGTCGTGTGTTCAGTGACGAAGCAACGTTTCACTTGAGTGGAAAAGTGAACCGTCACAATGTTCGAATATGGGGCATTGAAAATCCCCATGCTTCAGTGCAGCACATACGAGATTCGCCAAAACTTAATGTTTTCTGTGCAATCTCACAGACGAGGGTGTACGGTTCTTTTTTTTTTTTCCCCCCTTGAAAACACTGCGACGGGTCTGTCCTATCTCGACATGTTGGAGTTGTGGTTATTTCCACAAGTAAGAGATTATTCCGCCAACTTCGTGTCCCAGCAGGATGGAGCTCTACCGCATTGGCACACAGAAGTGCGTCGCTGCCTCAACAATGAACTCCCACACCGCTGGATTGGACGCTGTGGTCAGAATGACTTGACACTGTTCAGATGGCCGCCCCGGTCTCCTGACCTTACACCGTGTGACTTTTTTCTTTGGGGGTACGTGAAAGACTCTGTTTACGTGCCACCATTGCCAACAACACTGCATGAGCTCCGAAACCACAATACCACAGCTGTCATGGCCATCAACAGGGACATGCTGCGACGTGTGTGGGGCGAACTCGACTACCGATTGGATGTCTGTCGAGTGACGAAGGGAGCACACATTGAACATTTGTAAAGTGGTGTTGTAAAAAACTTGGAGAGTTTCTGGTTGTTTTCATGTATCATTCATAATTTTTCGTGGAGTACTTTTTGAATAACAGATTTTTAAAACCCGATGAATCATTTATAATAATCCTGTATATCAAACACTCAGGATAGGCCGACTATCAATCTTGTACTACCCATCTGGACATGTATCCTATAATCTGTATACTATCCATTAGGATACATTGCCAACAACCTAAATACTATCCACGCGAATACCCCATCTGGATACCGCCAACATGAATAGGCCTACTATCCATGTGAATACTACCCAACATTCTGTACACCATACAACATAAAACTTACTATCCATTTTTACACTCTCCAGTTGAATACTTTCCAACTAAATACATGTGGTACAGTCTTGATTCTATCAATCTGTATTCACTATATGTATGTGGTTTTAGTGCAGAGAGGTAGCCAAACACTTTCAGCTAAGCATAGTGTCTTTTAAATGTAATGCGGTATGATACTCGAAGCAAAACATAATTTTTTCACGCAAACATAAGTTTGTACGTGTATTTTTTTAATTTTCCTTTTCACTATAATATTTCTAAGATGTGCAGTAAGTTATTTTAAAAAGATGTAGCTTTTCTCCTGTTCTTAGATAATTACAGACATTTCACGTACGTAAGAATAACCGCATTCGCTTTTCATGAACGTACTTCAGGCGCTGCCTACCTGAGAGCCCGTACCGTTAGCCAGAACAGGAATGTAGGCTACGTGATAAATTATACAGCGTGTTGCAAAATTCCATGTCAGTATTCCGGGGAAACGATCTTCACTTTTAGAGAAAGAAAAAAATGTTGTGTGGACATAGGTCCGAAGGAACGTAGTTCACAATGCATTGCGTTTGGCTGATAGCGCGCGGGCATGATCATGTGTCGGGGCGTCATTATAGCAGTCTGCGTGTTAGTGGAGTAATGTGTAGCGTAGTAACATGTTACGGACTGCTGTAATGACGGTTCACAGCAACATGACCCTGCCCACGCGCATAAAATTTTTTGATGCTCTACACGTGAGGATTGCTTCCCCGGAATATTGACATGGAATTTGGAACATCCTGTATTTGAAGGTGCTCTGCAATTTCTAACAACATCGCTTTCGGACTAAAATTATTTTCTGTCTCCAGAAGGGAAAAATATTGCTCTATGAATGAAAATGTTGGAATGAATTATGAGATGAAATTGTTAAGTGTTTGTTTTAATATTGAGTAGCTACACTTATTTGTTCAAAGATTTCAGGCAACTTAAACATAACCTATAAGATCAAAAGTAACTTACGGAGACAGTGGCATAGGTAGACGGGTACAGCTGTTATAACCCCTGCCCCCTTGCGCCACGCAGATACTTTCGAAGAAAGTATTTAAAAATTACAAATATTTCGACCAATAGAATGTTCAATGGTTCGTTACTAAAACTGCTCTTGCACCATCAAATCCGAATTTCCCCGGGAAGGAACCCCCGATCACTCTTCTTTAAAGAGGTGGACGATGTTCATTGTATTATTTTCAGGCTAAACATCTACCCGTACACAAATCTTGGCTACGCCACTGTACCGATATGAGGAAAATAATCAATTGTGGCGTGTACGTAGGTTGGACAGGTACAGAGACAGATTATACTTAACTCAATGCGTAAATCGCTATTAATTTTCTCTCCTGGGTTTTGAAGAAAGAAGCACCACTAGACATTACACAGTTATTGTTGTTACTTGTATAATTCATTACGTTTTAGATATTTAACTAAGATGGGTTACTTGGGAAATAACCACTTCTAGAGAGCAACCACAGTTATTATTTAATTATTTTGACTCGTACCTTGGGTTTAGTCTTAATTAGGAGCTAACGGCAGTGGAAGCAAAAACCTGATGTAACTTTGAAAGAGTTAGCTTGAAATACCTTATTCAACTAGCTTGTACTTCACAAAGTCTAGTATAAGTACACATACTTAGTAATGCATTATCGCTAGTCGTTTCTTTACTTTGCTTCCATTTACATGGTGCAAAGGTTGCGTTTACATTTTATAATATATCAACTCTCCAGACAATATCCAAGCTCTACAGTAGTCCTTTAATTGCGTATTCTATTCATCCGAGTTGGCAGCGGGAAGATAATTCCCAAACACGCGCTCTCCGTCTGAGAATTAACGAATGTGACTTTGAATAATGAGTAATTATCCTTCGACTGCATAGTCTTGTTACTTAAGCAAATCCTTCCTTTTTCATGCAACAATGCACGACCGTTGAGAATAGAACTACCAAAAAGACGATATATGTTTTCCCGCATTTTACATTCGGCTAGGATGTGTTATCTGTGTTGGCAGAGTTACGAAAATGTTTAAACTTGTCTAGAAACGAGTGATATAAATAATCAAGCACATACACGTTAGTTCGCTCGGAAACGAAATGCCTAAGCTTAGTTTATAGTATCGTTGTACCTTTCATAATTGAAAAAAAAATGCTCCTACAGAAAACGTATTGTTATACATGGACATTTTGTTGGGAATCGAAATCACAAAGGGTCGCGGTAGCCGAATGGTCAGACTATTCGCCTCCTACCAAGGCGATTCGGTTCGATTCCCGGCAGGGTCGGTACCCGGATTTTAGTTTGTGGGAATCATGCCTGTCGATGCCGTTGGTCGGTGGGTTTTTTTCGGGGATATCCCGTTCCGCGCGTCCCCTTATTCCGGCGCTGCTACATACTCACCACATGTCACCCCTCACCAGCACTAAAGACCTCGAAGTTGAGCGCTGGCCAAAATACCTCACTCACTATAAATTACAGCGTATCACACATCTATAATATAAAAATTAATCGCAAAATGTGTTGGTAAGCGCATAACTCAACAACGCCTGGACCAATTTGGCCAATTATTTTTTTTTAATGTTCATTGAAGTTCAAAGATGGTTTTTACGGCTAGAAAAATTCGAATAATTGCCGGAAAAAAAACCCTTAAAAAAAGTAGAGTCAATTTGAGCTTTATTGCTATTGTTGTTTAAACAATGTAGGTATGTTCCTGTGATCGAGGCCTTAAGCATTCACTCAGGTATTGTATAAAGTTTGGGGTGTGGGAGGGGTGGGGTTACGGGTTCGTATCCCGTGCAAGACTTTGCGATGGGAATTACATGACATTATACAAGCGTATTGCGTGCGCTCTTTACACTGTTATTGAGTACGCTAGCTGTTAAATGCCGGGCAGCTGTTTTGCGGTGGAAGCCGCAGCCGGGCAGCTGTTTTATAGAGAAATAAAGATGAATTAAAAAAATATGTTCTGCAATTAAAGTACGCTTAGCGCAGTGGACTGGACAAATTCTGTTTGTATTTGATGTTTTAAAGATAAACAGTGAATATAGTATCAGTGTATCACCATCAATAAAACACGTAACTAAAAGTTAGTTATCCTTTTCCATAGTACACGCGGGCGAAGCCGCAAAGGGACAGCTGTTCAGGAGAATTTTTTGCCCCGACTATAAAATATGTAGGAACAAAAAAATGTCAGATTACAAATCATTTTGACAGGACTTTATTGCAATTTAATTAGGCAGTACGAAGTCTTCCGGGTCAGCTAGTATGAAATAATGTTGCGTCAAAAGTTATGTACACTGACCGAAAAGTACTGTTGTAGGTGTCATAATTATGTTATAGGGACAACAGTTCAGTACGGTTGTTGGTACAGTATAAATTGCTCCTGCAACAATGTGTTCTTTAGATGTAGAAATACGTTCTGTAAAAGTAAGATGATATTTTGTTCTCTTTTAAAAAATACCGTTACTTCTACAGAACATATTGTTGTAGCAACAATCCAGAGATTACTAACAACCAGACTGGACTGTTGTCCCTATTTTAGCAGAATTATGGTACCTATAACAAACTTTTCTGTCAGTGTAAGACACGTTACATAGTACGAAGGCGCGGAACATTAAACATTACGTCCTGCGCCTACTTAAATGAAATATTTTCCCTACGCTCAGCCATCACGTAATATGCTCCAGTCATTGTATTGCGTAACTTCAAATTCAATAAAATTATATGGCATAAGCCTACGTCAGTGTCGTAAGTATAATTGGTTGCTGGATTAAAATTGGTCTGAAACGCTATTTTATGATAGCGAGCATTAAGTTACTGAGTATGTGATATATTTTACGACACTTGACTCAAAAAATATCTGCAACAGTAGTTCTCTTACATACAATTCCTGTAAACTATAATCTTATACACCTAAAATGTTGAGTAGTAAAAATGTACAACAGAGCGCGGAAATGTTAAGTGATATTATTATAATAATAAAAAAAATTCCTGAACACAATTTTAGAATAGTATTTATTACTTCATTGATATCCAAACTGCTAAAAGTTATTTTTGAAATTAAATTATGCAGTCAACGGTATAATCACACCATGTCTTTCTCAGTTACATAATCCAGCGAAGTGTCACACAACAATTTCGAAAGGAAGTAATATCTACGAATTGTAGTAAATAATCAGTTTTCATAACTTATTTGTGATAAAATTTTAGGTTTGTGTGTTAAATTCATTAAACTGTTTAACGTAACTGAATGAAACCTATTTGTAACTGTAAAATATATTAAAATAATTTTTATTAAAAATACTGGCAAGCTCATCCTTAGCCCAAGAAAATATTTAACAAATCAACCATGGCTGTGAATGACATTGGATTACTTGATGCCAAACAGCGTTAATTTCTAACTTAGTGTAGAAAATAATCAAACTTATATTCCAAGCTTAATTATGCATAACCACAAATTCGCCGGTTTCAAAAATTTTATGTAGTGTGTCTTGTTTCAAGAACTACTTAAATGTTTCGGTTCTCAAAGGTGTTCTGTTACCAATGGCCGATAAACAGGTTCACATTGTGTATCAGCTTATGTATTGTAACGCAAAGAACATAAATATTATATTAGCCTGCATTTTTACGTTGGCATGGCAGAGTTAATCGTTTCATTCAATATTATATTTAAATTCCATAAGATATTATTCTATTACTTTTGTGACCTCTGTAATTAGTCGCATGAGTAAATCAAATTTCACTTATCGCCTCTTTCCCGTTTAAGACATAGAAGTATGTATTGAAGTGGAAATAATTTATGAAAATCGATTAGATTTTTATCCTTGACCTCTCGTGCTAAAATTGTTGATTCATACACTGAAACAGACGTTATCGAGAAAAACGCATAAATCCAAGGCAGTAGAATTCAATACCACTTTAAGTAAATTTTACATTCAAGTGCTAATCTGGTCATGAACGTTATTTTAGTACGTGTTTAACGCAAGCGTAAATTAAGGCACACAGTTTCTTTTATACTTAACGAAAATAAGAGTTTTGTGCTTCATATACTCAATATTCGTTATTTTATTAAAAGTACACACAATTTGTAAAAATTCTAAATAACACGAAATTAAAATTTTGTCGGTACTACTAGCACACAGTAAAGTAACATTAGTTTGATTAGTGCTTGTGAACAGTGAATATATTTTTAAATATTTTAATTATGTGGAAATAAAGTTTCAGAGTAATATATTATTTGTCATTTAGTTTACAAAGTTTTGCTGATAAATGAACAACAATTTGCGCACTAAACTACCTTGTACATTCTAATTTTACAGCAGATATGCCTGTCACTAGGTCAGTGTCATTGTATTATGTGTCACTTTACACTAAAGTTTAACTGGAAAAAATGATAACTCATAAAATTGTTACACGCTTTGTATTTGTAATAAGGGATAATGTTAAATAAATACAATACAGAATAAGTTCATACAGAGGGTGTTATTTTAGTGTGATGATAGAGTATTACAGACAATACGTCTGCAAAGTAAACGCGATTAAATTTAATGGTACCTTGATCATCGGCTTCAAAATTACAAGGATTATATTAATATATCATAAACTAATGATCACTGTGTGCTAAATGAAACTACGGGTACTTTTTATGGCATTAAAAACATGCACATGTATGAATTTAACTTTTGTAATAGCATTACTCCAACTATATTTCCATTTTTATATAAAACAAAAAATATACAGGGTGGCCAAGAATAAGTGTTACAAATTGATAGGTATGGTAGATGTGCATGTTTGGAACATATTTGATTAAGGAACCCATGTCCGGAAATGCATCCTTATACCTGCAATGGTGCACCAAAGTAACAGGGGTAGGCAGGCAACCTGCGATAACTAGCCAGTGAAAACATCTGTTGTGTTGTGTTATGTACTACCCGCTTTGACGCTCTGTGACTGTACGAGACACCGTGCATGTGTTACACTCGCTACGTTTACTTTTTTAATTTGCTGCTCAAAATGTCCTCCGCCACACCCGAGACATGCAGTGCAGCGCCGTAACATGTTGCGTCGCACATCGCTGAAGACAGCTGGTGTGTTTTTGATGATCTGAAACGCAGCATGTATCCTGGCCACCAGTTCTTCCCTGGTATGTACAGGAGTGGCGTACACAAGGGACTTCACATGGCCCCAAAGGTAGAAGTCCAAAGGCGAGAGGTCGGGGGAACGTGGTGGCCAG